>CAUYON010159918.1:0-36066 GCA_963573935.1 Arctocebus calabarensis | reverse complement strand
GGAGGCAGGAGACTCGCTTGAGCCCAGGAATTGGAGGTTGCTGTGAGCTGTGATGCCACAGCACTCTATCCAGGGTGACAGCTTGAGGCTCTGTCTCAAAAAAAAAAAAAAGTACATTGATCAGATAGATTGAACAACACAAGACGTAAGTGTAGTATGGTTTCTAGTAAGTTCAGAGATTCTAACAAAAATATGTTTTCTTGAGAATGATGTCCTAGCACCTGATTCGTAATACCTGGCTGTATATACTTGACTGTCATGCTAGGAAGTTGATACAGCTGAGAAAAGCTTCAGCTTGCTTTCACATTATTGCTACAGTCTCTTTAGGGAACTGATAATCTCGTGAACTTGGTCCTGATGCTAACTTAACATCCCATGAAGTAGGTGCTTGATTCAATTCTTCCTTTGAGAAAAAGAACAATTCTCAAACTTTGTGTAAATTTATTTTCACAGATGAGTAATCACCAAAGTTATTTCTGAAAGGGCTCTGAGAGCATTCAGGCAATTGCTTTTTATAAAAAAGATGGAACCATTGGGTTTTAAAAGAGAATGAAAGAGAAATACTACTGGAGGAAAAAAAAATAGAAAAGTGAGTTAAATTATTCTTTAAAAAATAATTATTTCCAGAATGCATTTACCCATTAAAAAAAAAAAGTTACCAAATAGTTTTCAATTGTTTTCATAGATCCACTTAGTCATTTACAGAAAGAAGAATTTGGAAAAAGGATTATAGAATGACTGGCTTCCCAAAGACACACTGTGTTTACAAAATAACAAAAATGGGCTGGGGTGGGTGGCGCCTGTGGCTCAGTGAGTAGGGCACTGGCCCCATGTACCGAGGGTGGCGGGTTCGAGCCTGGCCCCGGCCAAACTGCAACAAAAAAATAGCTGGGTGTTGTGGTGGGCTCCTGTAGCCACAGCTACTTGGGAGGCTGAGGCAAGAGAATCACCTAAGCCTAAGAGCTAGAGATTGCTGTGAGCTGTGACGCCAGGGTACTCTGCCAGCGCAATAAAGTGAGACTCTGTCTCTTAAAAAAAAAAAAAGGGCTGGGGCTATAGATAGTAACAAGACCTGAGGCCTTAATTGTGTTTTCCATCCCTTATCACCTTGAAGCTATACCACATCTTACAAGACCAGTGTTACTTCCCCTTCAGGTCCTCAAACTGCTGAGGCAGAGAATGAACTTGCCACAAGGTCACATAGCAAATGAGAAGAGAAACCATGCTTATGATCTGGGACATTTGACACCTAAGCCCATTCTCTTTCCAGGAAGGTTGAGGTACTCAAGCAGTAATTAATAAACTTCCTAAGTAATCTTAAAATACAAATTAAAAATAAAGCATTTTTGGACATAGGATAATAACCCTAAAAAGAAAGATCAGTTTTACTAAGATAAAATTGTACCTGTGAAATAACTCTTGACAAATGTGCCTGTGTGCATTTATGTGAGAGAATTTATATACACATATTATACATATATTATTGAGGTATGATTTACATGCCACCAAATCAACATATTTTAAGGAGAAAACTTTGTCACTCTGATAGAGTGTGGTGATGTCACAACTCACAGCAACCTCAAACTCCTGGGCTCAAGTGATCCTATTCCCTCAGCCTCCCAAGTAGCTGGGACCACTCGTGCCTGCCACAACCCCTGGCTATTTTTAGAGACAGTGTCTCATACTGGCCCAGACAATCCACCTGCCTGGGCCTCCCAGAGTGCTAGGATTACAGGCATGAGCCACCTTGCCCAGCCACAAGGTGACAAATGCACAAAGATACATCCTGAGGTAACCACCACGTTCATTAAGTTCTAGAACATTCCCATCACCTAAGTTCCTCATTCTCCTTTCCAAGGAACCGTTCTACTTCCAGAGACAAACATTGCTTATATTTCTTTCACCATAGCTAAGTTTCACCCATTCTAAAAGTCCATTGAATGGAAATCATACCATTTCTTTTGCATCTGGCTTCTTTTGCTTAACACAGTGCTTTCTGGATTCATCCATGTGGCAGGGGTTCTCTCTTTTTCAATGTTGAGTAGTATCCTATGGTAAAAATACCCCACAGTCTGTTTCTCCATTCACCTGTTGGTGCACACAGGGTGGGTGATGTTTTTTGGCCATTATGAATCAAGCCACCATGAATATTCTTGTGGAAATCTTTTCATGCACTTATATTTTCATTTCTTTTTGATGAATACCCAGGTGTGGAATTGTTGGCTCTAAGAATACAACTTTTTTTTTTTTTTTTGCAGTTTTTGGCCGGGGCTGGGTTTGAACCCACCACCTCTGGCATTTGGGGCTGGTGCCCTACTCCTTTGAGCCACAGGCATCGCCCTAAGGGTACAACTTTTTAGGATGCTGCCAAACAGTTGTCTGAAGTGGTTACGCCATTTTAAACTCCCAACAGAAGTGTATCAGAGTTCACGTCACTTTATACCTTTACCAGTACCTGGTATTTTCAGTATTTCTAAGTATAGCCATTTCAGTGGGTGGGAGATACTATCTCTTGCTGAGATGATCACTGCATCTTTTATGAACTCATTGGACATTCATACATTTTCTTTCTGTCAAGTTTTTGACCATTTTAAAAAAAGAAACAGTCATCTTTTTAATGTGGAGTTGCAGGAACTCTGTATATATTTGATTTCAAGTCTTTTTTTTTTTTTTCATATGTACTTGGAATTTTTTCCTATGTCTTGTCTAGTGATTCTCTGATGATCTCTTTAAAAAGCAGATTTTTTAAAATCTTGATAATGTCCAATGTATCTTCCTTTTTTTCCTGTTATGGTTAATGCTTTTTGTTGTTGTTGTTCTTAGAACTCTTGACTGATTCCAAGTGTACAAAACATTGCCCTATGTTTTCTTCTAGATGTTCCATAGCTATAATCTTTGCATTTGAATCCATGTTCTTTCTCAATTTAATTTTTTGTATATGGTGTGAGGTAGGGGTAGAGTTTTATTTTTCTCCCCACATGGTTCTCTAGTTATTCTGGTGTCATTTGTTCAAAAACTAATCCTCTCCTTACTGAATTTCCTTGGTACTTTTGTCAAAAGTCAATATATGTCTGAGTTGGTCTATTTTTAGACTCTATTGTACTCCATTGACCTAATTGTTCTTTTTTTCTTTCTTATACCTATGACTACTATATTGATTGCTGTGCTTTTAACACAAGTTTGGAAGCTAGGTAATGTAAGGACTCGAGCACCATTGTTTATTTCAAGATTATTTTCGCAATTCTAGGTATTTTGCTTTTCCACCTAAATTTTAGTATCTGTTTCTCAATTTCCTTTAAAAAGATTTCTGGGATTTTTTTATGGGATGGCATTGAATCTGTTGATTAATTTGGGGAGGAGTGAAATCACAACAATATTGACAGTCTGGAAGCATGTATCTCTCTAGTTAACTCTTAAATTTATAAACATCTTCCTTGTATTTTATGGTTTTGAATGTAGAAGACTCGTACTTTTTTTGTAAATTTACTCTTATACATTTTATTTTTTATGTCATTGTGAATGGTATTTTCTAAATTTCTTCCGTTTTCTTTTTATTTGTTTAGACACAGTCTCACTCTCTCACCATGTGTAGAGTACTGTGGCATTGTAGCTCACAGCAACCTGAAACTCTTGCACTTAAGTGATCCTCTTGTCTCAGCCTCTGAGTACAAGTGACTACAGGCACCCGCCATAATGCCTGGCTATTTTTAGAGATGGGGGTCTTACTCTTGCACAGGCTGGTTGCAAACTCCTGAGCTCAAGCAATTTACCTGCCTCAGCCTCCCAGAGTGCTAGGATTACAGGCATGAGCTACCACACCTGGCAGGTTTTATTTCTTTTTTCTTGTTCGAATGTACTGGCTGGAACCCCTGGGACAGTGCTGACTAGCAGTGTTAAGAACAGGGATCGTCGCTTTGTCCAGTATTTCTCCATTACATGTGATGCTAATCATGAATTTTCTGTACACATTCTTTTATCAGATTGAGGAGTTTGCATTTATTTCTAGTTCACTGAATGTTTTCGTATTTGTGTCTCTCCTATGTCCTGAGTGGTCTCAGCACATATAAATATGTGTTTATATGTTTTATATTCTCATTATTGTTCTCTGCATATGAGAGGCCGTTTTGCTCATTAGTTAAAAGGCATCATGCTAGAAACCTGACTCCATCCAGATCTTTTGGTTACTTAGAAATCTGTCCCACAGCAAGATTTCATTTCCTTGGCATGGCAGTTTCCTCATCTGTAAACTGGACAATGTACACAAAGACCTTCACGCAGGGACTGTCACACAGTGAGTTCTCCATAAACTTGAGCTGTTATTTTAATATCAGAGCATCAATGGAAGCATTAGGGTTTATATTTCCAACATCAGGAAGAATACTCACCCTGAACATTGACAGTGTCAGCCATGTCAGCCACGGTCAACTTTAAGGACAACGAACGACCGCTAGAGTATGGGTTAATCTTGTGAGACTATTACCAAACCCTAAGTGTCTCTGCTTTGGCATATTCCACTTCTCTCGTTTTAAAAGTTTAAGCAGATCTGCAGGATCCCTGAAGAATTAATGTGCAAACCAGCATTAAGATGGAAATCTTTACTATTTGTTCTGTAGCTTGGAAAACCAGCGCGTGGTCTATTTTGTTCCACTGGCTCCTAAGGTTCAGGTATTAACATAAATACAGCCCATTAACACTTGTTCCTCTCTGTCAGGACATAAATTAAGTCTGCAGGTGTTCCATGAAGCTATACCCTTGGTACTAATTAAGCCTTGATAATTAGGTTTGTTAAATTCAGGACTTTAAGCTTATATTCCCTCTTTGGGCTACCAAAAGGGCTATGTGCAATATACAAGCCCTTCCCCCAACTTTTTCTTTTTCCTGCCGACAGCTTTGCTGCCCCTTCTCCGTTTTATTCCTTTATTACTAATTTTGTTTTAGATGAAGAACGAGTCAGTAACAGACCCTTCATCATGTTGCTAGTGTGGGGTGTAAACCTTCATGCAGACCTGTTCAGTGTTTATGATGAGATTAAAGGCCTCCTGTTTTGTATCAGCGCAGACACTGTAGTAGAAAGTTTCCAGCCCAGTTTCTGTGTCTCCTGAACATGCCCACATCTGTGCTTTAAACCCAAATGAACCATCACTCAAGAATGCACCTTCATATCATGAAAAATTGTGCACATACGGCACAGGACATTCAAGTAATTTCTATTTTTTTTTTTTCCTTAAAATGAGATATTTTCTTAGGAAAGAGAAACTTGGACATGAAGAGCCTTCCTTATTCCCATAGGATTTTTCCAAACAGAGGTTCAGCTTCAAACCAAAATGTCCAGCTGACATTTTATAGCCTCTAAGGTTACTTCAAACCAGTACACACATTGCCAAATCATCTGATCAAATAAATAGGGTTGTTTGTTTCTTTTCACCCAGTTTATCTTCTTCTTTGGTTGCTTTATCAATCTATTAGTCATCAGATCATATGTTTGGTAAATGCCATTTTTTCATTTTAAATAAATGGAATCATAGAAACAGTTCTCTTCGTATCGCTTTCAATAATAGTCATTGTGATCGTGCCGCTGTTCTTTGAGGGTTATTAAATAAAATTGTACTTTTAAGCAGGAGTCTTTGAAAACAAAAACAATGGTCTCTACTGCGGGAGACTGGTGTCATGCTGTTTCATTCCATGGTTTCCCAAAAGGTCACTAACTTCATCTGTCTGGGAGGGGACCACGGTTTTCCTGAGCATTGCTAGTTTGAAGTTTCAGAGACCATGTTGTACAACATGGACCCCTCTGCCCTGCTCCGGCCCAGTCTTTCTATCAGAGCCCGCTCACATCTAGAAAGAAGTTCTGTTCTTTCTCACTCTGCCTTTTCCATTTAAGCAATGAGGTTCAGAGTCTACCTTCATTGAAGCGTAAAGTGCAGAGCCCAGGTCTCCTCGCTGCCCGTGAAGGTAGGTCATGGCCAGATGCAGAGATGACCGTTGAATTGGCAATGATCCAAAGGTCTGTGCGAGGGTAGAAGATCAGAGGTTATATGTCAACGAGGCCAGGACTATTCAATGGAGACTTCAGAATATCCAACGCATTATAGAATATCTTTAGGAAACTAATTTGGATTAAACTTTGGGTTGAATTCTTTTTTCTTCTCCCCCTCCCACTCCGTTCTCCTTTTAATTGTTATCCTAGTCATCCTTCTGCCCTTCCTCTTCATAACTAGCGGGTAGCCAGAGTTCTAAACACAGGCGCGGAATCAAATTCTTCTGCTGCCTGGAGAAGAACGGCATGAACTCTCACGGGCTGAGATCACCTGGAAATCTGAGTGCACGTCAAGCAAGAGACGTCACTCTGTGCCTCACTTTGGGGATGACAAATTCCCCAATGCATTAGCCTTAGGAAGGGGTCGGGGAGCAAATAAGATAGTGACCAGCACTCATTTGAGGAGAAGATTCCAGAAAGAAGTTTGAACCTCTTGCTGTAGAGCTCAGGGTTGGCTGCAGCTCTAAGAGCTGACAGTCAGTTTTCCTACCTCAAAATCTGCAGAAAGCAGGCGCGGCCGCCTCCTCCTGCAGAATCAGGCCGTCGGCAGCAGAGCCAGTGGCGTCTGAAGCAATCTTGTGCACTGGCCCCTCTCACAACTTAGCCTGGTTACTTGGCCGCAGAACCACACCAGATGCCTTTGTGTCTTTTTCAGAACCGCTTCTCTGCTGCATAATTGATATTACAGGGAAGAAAAGTGTTCTGAGTCATATTATTCCCCGAGTAAAGAGTCACCGCTGATTAATTGCCTCAAGGACAAGGGGATGGTGACTTTTTCTCTTCACATGGGCAGCCCCTTGGATCCCGCAGCTCCACTCCAGGCGGGGCGGAGAGGCAAGGCTAAGAGGTGGATGAAAGGCTGGGGTTAAGGCATTTCAAAGTGTCAGGCAGCTTGTTAGATGGCGACACTCCAGGCCTTCCCTGGTGACTGCCGCGAAGGCCTCAGCCGGAGCAGAAAATCTGACACCAGCTTCCCAATTTTCTCATCTGCTGTCCTGGGCTGCAACCCGCGTGCCGTGACTAAACCATCAGCAAGGCCAAGGCCGAAGTGGCACAGTATTCCCTGCTCAGTGTAAAAAGGCCAGCTTGTTCCTTAGTGGAAATCTACTTTCCCACCCACTGTCATCTTAGAATGAAAGCAAGTCTGTTACATTTCCCCTCCTCTACCCGCAGGCTCAGCCTGAATCTTCACAGCTGTTTTTTCCCCTTCCATCTAATTTCAGCTTCCCAACTGAAGGATGATGGGAAGGTGAGAAGGGGCTGGACCGTGTCTCCGTCGTGCCTGGTAAAGGGGCAGGGAGTCCTGGCTGCATTAGGGATCCGCATTGCTGAATCCGCCCTTTGGGACCCACTAGGACACTTGGTTCTAGACAAGTGACTTCTTCAGGCTGTGTCCCTTTATTCCTCAAGTGAAGGAGCCCAAATAGCTCGCTTGTGGGTTCCTTTCTAGCTCCATCATGCTGGGAGCCCAGACCTTTTGTAATAAAATTTGTAAGAGGATCACAATTATTCATTCAACAAACACTCATTGAGAGCCTATGTGCCAGGATGGATGAGCAAGAGTGACAAGGCAGAGTTTATAAAACTGGGCTTGGAAGTAAATGGAGAGGCAGTCTGTACATCCCGTGGGTGTGACACAAAGCAGAGTCTGCCAGGAACGCTACCCGAGACGACCGCAGAGTGCGGAGAGATGAATCCTAACCAGAGATCCCGAATTCTCAAAAGAGGAGTTTATGTAGGAATTTCTCAGCTGCGGCATTAACCTTAGAGAAATGAGGGGTGAGGGGAAGACAAGATAGTGACCAATACTAATTTCCTTTAATGTTGAAGGTTTGGGTTTTTATATTGGATACTTTATTTCAGACCCATTAAGTGTATGAAGTATAAGCCTCAAGGAGAGACCTGGTAGTTTTAGATCCAGTCGCGTTTCCGGCTCTGTTGAGGTTCCCCGTGAGAACTTTACCCAGCTTGGCCTCATAGTCTCTCCTCTGCTTCTCCTTTGGCCCCAGCTGTCGGAGGTAGTAATACAGCTGTCTGCCCTGGCTTGTCTGGGGGGTCTGTAGAAAGGACAAAACATGGCAGAGGATTAACACACGTGGCAGGTAGTTATTAGCCAGTAGTTGCTTTAAAAACCAGTAAGTATCTCTTACTATCATTACTATTTTTTTGTTGTTGAGGCAGAGTCTCACTTTGTCACCCTGGATAGCATCATTGCTCACCACAACCTCAAACTCTTGGGCTCAAGTGATCCACTTGCCTCAGCCTCCTGAATGCTGGGACTGCAGGCACCCACCAGAACACCGGGCAAGTTTTTCTATTTTTAGTAGGGGCAGCGTCTAACTCTTCCTCAGGCTGGTCTCGAACTCCTGAGCTCAGGTGATCCACCTGCTTTGGCCCCCCCCAGAGTGCTGGGATTACAGGCATGGGCCACCATGTCCAGCCCTCTTCCTATTATTGATTTAATCAACATACCGCCTACAAGTTATGCCATTACTACAAGTCCCCCCTAAAGTCGTCCTACAAAGGGAAAATGGAAAATGGTAGCTAAATGCATGTTTCTTTACTAAATAGACATTGCAAAACTGTACAAAGAGGTGGCCAGCATGTAGAAAGTATTTTGTAAAATTTTGTAATGACTGTTTTGTAAGTAAAGGTACGTTTAACTACAGTTTCCCATTTTGCCTATGTATGGTGACTTCAGGGCCAATTCTGGGGACATCCTGTAATTCCAGTGTCACACATGGAAGCTGGTGCAGCGAGAGGAACAGAAGCTGTGCGCACCCTTTGTTGGGCACTTCTCAGAGTTTATTTTCTTTAGCTACAAGATGAGCTTGGCATCAACAAGGGTAGTCATAGTAACGAGGATGCTAGGATTTAGAATAAGAAGTACCACAAAGTAAAAGTTATAAACATGACAGCATCTACCATGTCACAGCATCACTTGCTATGATGTACCAGGCATTGGAGAATTTTCTCTTTAGTTCTCAGAACTCTGTGGGATGGGCACTATTATTGGTTCCAATTTACAGAGATTTGAAGGGACAGAGCTCATAAGTCGTTCCCCACCTGCCCCCAGGGATTCCCTGATAAACCATGAAACCCTGTAAGTTTTGTTGTTGTCGTTTTTCTTGTTTGGTTGTTTTTTGAGACAGTCAAAAAACTTTGTCACCCTTGGTAGAGTGCTGTGGCATCGCCACTCACAGCAACCTCCAGCTCTTGGGCTCAAGCCATCTTCTTGCTTCAGCCTCCCAAGTAGCTGGGACTACAGGTGCCCCACCACAACGCCCAGCAAATTTTTCTAAGATGGGATCTCACTCTTGCTCAGGCTGGTCTGGAATTCGGGAGCTCAAGCAATCCACCCACCTCACCCTCCTAGTGTGCTGGGATTACAGGTGTCAGCCGCCCTTCCTGGCTTGTGAAACCCTCTCAGTTACAATCATAGGTCACCTTTGTCCTATGATTAACATTTCTGAGAATTAGGAAACACCATCTACAGAAGGGAACAGGGAGGAAAAACCCCGTCTGAAGACAACGGCAGGTCTGGTGCAGTTACAATACTAGCGACGCATGTGACATGTTGTTGTTGTTAAGCAGAAGCTGCCAGGTATAAGTGCTTGTGATGTCTCCCATCCTAGGGAATCTTGTGAAGCCTTTTCCGCGGGAGACACAGTCACTGTAAAGGTAAACATCAGCCCCTTCCCCAGACCAGCCCATGCCCAGGTGTTCCTGCTGTGATTGGAGCGGCCACATGGGGACCTTATGAAAGAAGCAGGAGCAGGAGATTCTGCTGGGACAAGTGACATGATTCAGGACATCTGGTCCCCATAGCCATGATCCATCACACTGCTTTCTAAAATTCTGAGACCTTTGCGTATTGCCTTTTGGCAACCTTTGGTTCAATACCACTGAATCCTCAGTTAAGGGAAGAAAATAACCATTTTTTCCTCCTATTTAAAAAAATTGCTTTTCTTTCTGTTTTGGGGATCATACATTCCTTTTCCATGTGGTGCCCCTGTGGGTCCTATGCTTCCCACCCCCCCCCCACCTCCTGATAGAGCACCCCCATCCTAAAGTGTCATTTTAACTATATTTATCATTCTGGGTGGCGCCTGTGGCTCAACGGAGTAGGGCCCTGGCCCCATAGGCCAAAGGTGGCAGGTTCAAACCCAGCCCCAGCCAAAAACTGCCAGAAAAAAAAATTATCATTCTTTGCAGTTCATGCTTTTAACTGGTCATGTAAACCTCTGAGACTTACTTTTTGGGGATCAGTTTAACAATATTGTGCAAGCAGGCCTTCGTAACCCTGCCTTGGGACTGATGGGATATGAGGGCTTATACCCCTGCAAACCAAGCTGCTCCCTGAGCACAGGGCTGGTGGCAGACCCCAGGAGCGGAAGAGGAGGAGGAGAAAACTGCCTTCCAATTCCGTACATGCTTGCTTCCAACTTGAAACAGATCTAAGGAAAATTCTGTTTTTAAAAAAGAAAAAAAAAATGTAAATCCAGTGACTGTTGACGGTTCCCTGAAAGGAAATCTTCCTTCCATTAATAAAAGGATGGCGCCTGAATGTTAAGATGTGAGCTACCCGAATACAAGCAGAATAGTGTCCTATTTATAAAATTCATTTTAAAAGGAACTTCTTAGAAAGTTCCTTTGGGCCAAGGGGGCTCTCAGTTTCAAACGTCAGTTGCATCAAAAAGCATTTCAACTGCAATTGGCAGAACTTGGCCCAAGTCCTTAGTGCCATCCTTTATTCCTTCTCTGTGCTAATTAATTAAAAGACCAAAGGGCAGGGGAAAGGAGAAACAGCTTTACACTTGGTGCTTAGCAGTGACTCAGTAAATGTTTGTGGGATGGGTGGATGGATGGATGGATGGATGACATAGGCCACACTATTTCCGTCTGCTCAGTCAGGGACCTTGGGTAAACTCAGGCCCAGGAGGGGAATCCCATGACTTCAGGCCTCTAGGGACAGCTGGAGTAGCAGGAGCCACCCAAGAGGTGAGCTGTCTCCCTGGGACTTTCCAAAACAGGCTGTTTTGTGTCCACAGGGGAGGAGGAGCCTCCATAGCCCAGTTTAGCTGGGGAGGAGAGCCTGGGGGGCTGGAATGAGACAACTTTGTTACCGGGCAAAGCTCGCCCAGCGGGAAGGGCTCTTTGATATGGAAATGTGGCCTGATAAGGCTTTCCTCTCTATGCTGCCGTCCCCCTGCACGCCCCCACCTCAGATTCTCTCCTGAGATACCCTGTCCTCACCAGTGAGTTCTCTAGTCTTGGTCCACATCCCCTCCTCTGCAAAGGAAGACCACTATTGCTGCGTAGTCCAGGGCTGCTGAATACAAACGTTTTACAAAGATCCTACTCATTTTCAGGGGAAGCAGGGCAGAATCTCCAGCTAAAGCGCTTCAGTTGGCTTCAGGGAGGACAGAGGTTACCTTCGGATCAGAGTTTGAAGTTTGTCCTAGCCTGGGGAGGACCTTAGTCTGTCGTCTGTTTTAGCACCCTCTATTTTAACCCTGAAAGTTCCTTTTGCTCTAGATTATTTTTAGTTGTGTGACAAGGTCTCTTGGTTCTTTTTCATCCGGAGTGTTTTATTCATTTGCTCAAAACCAGCACTTGCGTGCAGCCAGGGAAACACAGCAACCTCCCAGGCTCCTTGTGCTCTCCTTGGTGTGCGTGCGCGCGTGTGTGTGTGTGTGTGTGTCTGTGTGTGTGTGTGTGCCTGTGGGAATAAACAAGGAAGCAAGTACACACAGAGCTACTGGCAGGTGGCGTTAAGGGCAGTTTAGGAAAAACAACTGGGCAAGTTAAAAGAGAGAAGGACTGTTCCTTCAGGTGGTGCCATGAGGACGTCTCTTCCCAGATACCTTTTAAACATGGGATGAAGTGGGAGGCATTTCTACAGGAGAACCAGGACCCTCCTTCCCCCCTCCATAGAGTCAAATAGAGGGACCTGCCAAATGAACCAGCCCCCGCAGATAGAATGCCCCACCCCCACCGTTCCGACCCCTTTTCCCCCATGGACCTTAACCCTTGAGCTCAGCTCACCTGCACCCGTGGGAACATAAAGGACGGTGTTGCCCACGCAGAACTGGGACATTCTTTCCTTTGGTTCACGTTTCGGAATACTCTTTTATGTTTGGTCTTTGATCTCTCGCTCCCTCTTCCCCCCAATAAAAAAAGCAGTAGGAGGGAGCAGGAAACACCAAGGCCGAGCAGGCTTTAGTGTGTTCTCTAACTGTGAGGGCTGCGAGGCTGCCTCAGCTCACGCGCAGCCGGGCAAACCGAGGCAAGGAACTGGGCGTTCATTTCACTTGTTGGGTTATTTGCATGAAGCCCTGGCACGCTAACCCTGTGGATGTCCGTAGTACCCAAATCAAGGAGCAACTGGGCTTCGCTATCTCTGATTCTTCAAAGTCCTCAACCAGTCTGCCAAAGCCAAGTGCGTGTCTACAACCACCCATGCGTGCCCCCTGGTCTGCTGAGTCTGGACAGCGCTAAGAGACGGGTACACGGACACGCTGAGATTCCAAGGGGAGAAAAAAATGTCAAAATCCAGATCCTCTTTTGGTAAGAGGGGCTTTAGAGCCACGTGCGCTCTCTGTTCAGCTGTTAAGATTGTTATTAAACGTTATGGACCATAAACCCCACAGAAACAAGGAGAGGGAACAGCCATGCTATTACACAAGTGTCAAAACAGGGGCCGTATTTCACAGCCTGAGAAGTGTGCACAGTTGGTCTGGCGGGTCCCCTGTGCCTTCCGGAGGGTTTTAACCCTCAGCCTCACGTTTGCTTGTGAGTGAAATCCGTCCTCTGGCACAGAGGTGTCTGGAAATGATGTTCTTATTAGATGGAAGTTTACTTTCTGAAATCTAGACACAGGGTTCATTTCCTGACCTCAGTGTTCCTTCCACTAATATTTTTCTTAGTGGTAACATGTAATGCATTCTTCAACCAAAAACATAATGCATTTTATTACAATGGAGCAGAGAGGCTGGCCATTGCATGTATCAACTTAGTCCAAATGGGAGAGTCGGGCAAATGGCGATGTAAGAAGATGCCACACACATCCAAGGCCAGTGACTGTTGAAGAAAATATAAATACAGCTCTGCTAATGGTATATTGCAAGCATATTTCTAAGGCATTCATTCGGTCAAATCAGATGCCAAACTAATTGTAATGATACTTCCAGGGGGTTATCTTCCCTCCTTCCTGCACGTAAGAATGCAATTCTAGCTATATTTTTATTTTTAATGAAATGTTGCAGAGAGCGGTTACATTTTCTTTAAATGTAACAAATTTGTTATCGTTTTTCCTGGACAGATATAATAACACTTGATGCCTTATCCAGTGATTCTCTTCTCTCCTTTATCCCTTTGAAATCCAGCATAGAACAGTGACTTGCTTTAGCCAGAGAAACATGATTGCAAGTGTCATGTCAAGGGGGATATTTAAAAGCCAGTGTATGGTGATTTTATGCTTTCTCCTAACAACATGACCATGGACTGGCATGAGATGGATTGTCCATCATCCAGCATCCTCAAGTAACACAAACAAAGCCCCTGACAGCCATTTCTGGACTTATAGTATAAGCAAGCATTAAACTCTGTGTTAAGTTGCTGAGATATGGGGGTTATTCCTCAATGCAGCAGAACCTTACCCATCCTTGACAGAATAGGGTGTAACATTTCATGTCAATAGAGTGTGTAAAGATCTTTTATTTGCGGAGCAACATTGATAATTTGCAATCAATGAAGTATTTTTCCCACCATAATAATTTTGCCCTTGCTTGCCTTTGAGAACATGTTCCCTTCCCAGTGCCTTGCTGACTTTGGCAACAAATCAGATGTTTGTAAAAATGTGTCCCATGCTGTGTTATTAGGCTTGGAGAAGTCATCTTTTCTTTTTCTCGATGGCATATGTCGATCTGCCCTTGCCTTCTGCAGAGACGTAAAAACGTCAGGAATGACAGTGGTTGAAAGATATAGAGAAGTTGGGGAAGAGACAAGGAGAGAATGGGCAGCTCTTTTGGCAATTTAATAAGATCAAGACTTTGGGGACATTTCTGCCCAGTTGCATTGGTGTGAGATACCTCACAACATCAACCATTCTCAAGTTCAATGTGTAGACTCATGACTGTTGCTCACTATGAGTACAGATCATCAGCCCCTACCTCAAGGGATTCTGGAACCAAGGTAGAGTTTGGAACTCCAAATTATGAACAGGGGCAACAAACTGGTCTGTGGTCCTTACCCCCCAAAATACTGTCTAGTATGCTGTCTTTCAAACAAACCAAAAAATCTAGTTCCTGAATCCAATGGTGGCTTTCAAGAGTCACATTAGTTTAAGCAAGTCTTGTTATGTCTCTGAGCCTCAACCTCCTCATCTATAAAGTGGAACTGATACCATCCCAGGTTGCTCCTGTTGAGCACGTAATTAATATAAACCTTCTATAGTGAACAGATCTTCAAGTTGTTTTGAAGTTAGTTGTATGATTAACACAAACAATAATGACAATGTTGATGGAGATTTCACTGTGTGCCAGGCACTGCGCTGCTGAGCATTTTGTGCTAGTAATTATATTGTGTCTTACAAGATCTAGAAGAGTTGTTATCATGTTATATGCATTTTGCAGACGACAAGTCCAGGGCTTAGAGAACTTTCTCAAGATCATACAGATCAGTAGGTGGGGATCAGGGGTTTTCTTCTGCATCTGCACCCCAAACCACTCCCAAGGGACTCCATCTATTGCTTTGTTGCTGGTGATCACGCCAGCTCATCCCCGCTTGTCTTGATCCCTTGTCAGAGACATAAGAAGCAGGATGCTATCCCCAGCCCTGTAATTTAGCACGGCAGCCCAGAAAAATACACCTTGTGGAATTTCATTTCTTATCATTTTATGTCCCCTTTAATTTTCATTTAAGTTCCCCTCTGTAAAAGGCAGTCCCTTCAGCTCTCATAAAACTTTATGGTCTTTACTTGTGATGAGGCAACGGTAAAATTGATTCTCTAAAACCAACTTCTAGTCAAGTTATGTAATTAGCCAATAAGGGAGGCTCAGAGAGTGAGATGTACAAGGTTCTCCCTCAAGAGGTCAGACATATTATCATTGGTTAGATGCTGTATCTTTCTGTATCTTTAAAATACCATCAGCTTGGAAAACTCTGTCCATTAGCAGGAGATCAGAGCAATGAGAAACCTCAAAAGGTCGAACGGTCCATTCTGAGGGCGCCGTGAAGAACTCAGTATCCCAGAAGGACGATTAGCCTTCCATCTCTGGGACTATCTAAGAGCACAACAGGTCTGGATATCTTGTGTTTTCTTCACCCCTTTTGGCAAATTAACCCATTGGATTTCAGCCCTGGCTTTTGCCTACATCTGACACTCCACATTACATCTTGACAGAATAGATTTTGATTTTGATCATGCAGTTGCCAAGGCTGAGGCAGCCTAAGGAGACCTGAGGGTCTGACCATGTAGGGAGGGAGTTTGCAATTCATTACCCTCCTCAGGGTTGCTCCTTTGTGGAGGCCCAGAGATGTCACTAAGACCGAGTCTGCCTCTTCGTGACTTGGGGGTACACCACGTTCTCCGGCCACTATGTCGAGTGTGCCTCAGGAATGAATAGAAGCGATGCTGGCCCCTTCAAAATATGACCTTGAAAACCTCCTGTGCATCACCCTGCATGCACAGTCCTCCGGTGGGCTTGATGCAGATGAGAACGATGACTTGGGAAGCCTCACACAAGATGGATAAAGCCCTGGTCTCCCAGTCACTGCACAGGGCAAAGCCCTCAGTTGGTGAGAAATGCAATTCTAAATTTGTGACTTTATGTAACAGCAGCCAGTATTACCCCAACTAATACCTGCGCTTCTGTCGCTGTTTTGGACATGAAACTGTGGCAAGAAATTCACTGATGTTACTGGTTTGACAATTGCATTTAGACGTGGAGCATGACCCCATTATTTCATCATAGGTACGGCCTTCCCTCACCAGAGGCCTTCCTGGTGTCCCATCCAAAGTAACCACTCATATATTCTTTATCCCATGTTTCTATTTTATTTCTCTGCCTACCACTTACCACTATCTGATGTTATCCATCCATCCATCCATCCCTTAATTGCATATTTATTGTGAAAGAGACCAGTGATTTTTCAACCAGTGTGCCCTGGAAGGATCTTAGGTACTCCATGAAAATATTTAAAGAGAATTAATCATTTTCTAAAGAAATTCAGAGCCCAGTAAGTGTATATGTATTTTTTTTTCTTTTTACTCTTTTTGTTTTCTGTGATCAACATGTAAGTGTGCTGTGGAAATTTCACTACAGGTTCAAGTGTGCTGTGAGATAAAAAAAGGTTGAAAAACACTGCTCTAGAAAATTAGCTTCAAGACAGCAGGGCCCGGGTCTCAGGTCCTTGGCGTTTAGAACAGTGCCTGGCATCTAAGAGGAGCTTCATAAATATTTGCAGATGAATGGGTGAGTGAATAAATGAATGAGGAAGTGACAGCTTGAACTTTTGAGACAGTTCCAGTTTCTTGTAATTTGTTGTTGTTGTTTGCAATGGAAGGAGCTTTCTTACATGAGTAACTGAGTGAGAATCGATGCTTTTCCTGAGGCGTGTTACTGCACGTGGGGCAGGACTGTGCCGGACACTATGAGTACAGAAGGGAACCATGCCCACATAGTCCTGCCTATGGGCAGCCTTTGGTCTAGTGGTGGTGGAAACACATAGACTCAGTTAATTCCAGGGTCAGCAGGTGCTAAGGTACAGTTCACACCAGCAAGCTGGGGCTTGAGCACTTAGCCTGATCTGGAAGTTCAGGGAAGGTGGAAGACCTCTCGGTTAGTAAAACAGAGATTGGGTGGCAGCTTGGATTCCTGATGCAATTTAAAAATTGCTCTCCAGGGGGACGCTGGCCCCATATACCAAAGGTGGCGGGTTCAAACCTGGCCTTGGCCGAACTGCGAAAAACAGAAAAATATCCAGGCATTGTGGTGGGTGCCTGTAGTTCCAGCTACTCAGGAGGCTGAGGCAAGAGAATCGCCTAAGCCCAGGAGTTGGTGGTTGGTGTGAACTGTGATGCCACAGCACTTTACTGAGGGCGATAAAGTGAGACTCTCTTTCTACCAAAAAAAATTGCTCTCCAATTTTCTTCTGTCCAGTACCACCCACCCCAAATCAGCTCATAATTCCTTCGTATTGTACAGATTCACAGGGCTCTCTTTTCAGGCCATTCCTATCAGCAAGCACAGAATTTGATCACCTGCCTTTATCTCGGCTAGTCAGATTCCATAAGAACTAACTATTGTGTTATCTGCAGTTCAGAAGACCCCTTTCACAGGAGCCTGGGTGATTTTCCCCTCTACCTAGCTTAATTGTGGCTCTACAGGGCAATCGTAAATGTAAATCAACTTAATATAGCTTGATTGCTGCTAATGACTCTGTCTTTCTCCCAATGCTGTCCACTGAGCCTATTCAGAAGGCTTTATCCCGTGCAGATAAAGGCATCAGATATTACCAGGGCACTGGGCATTTCTTATTGAAAAAAAGAAAATAAAAAGAAAGAAAACTGTGTTGGGATGATGCTAGTTTCTAGTAACAAAATAACAGACAATGCTATGGCATTCATTGACTCAGGGGACACATGGCTCGCGCACCATTTGGGAAAGGCACTTGTCGGTATCTCTCTCAGACCTGCACCAGCCTTTAAAAATGGTTTCACCAGCTCTTATTCCATCATCTGCCTCCATCAAACACTGGCTTCCTGGAATAATTTCGAGAGAGAACTTGGTCCGGTTCACAAGTGTTTCTAACTCTCAAATCTTCTGCTTCAGATTTTTAATCTCTGCCACTGCAGCTTTGTAACAAGATGAACACTCAAAGAAGAAAAATGGAAGAAACCCACATTTTAATGTGCTATTTCTTCACACACACAAAACACCCTAAGCTCAATCAATGCCCAGAAATGAAGGCCAATAGATAATGATAGTGAGGCCTCCTATTTCCCGCCTATTGTTTTGACTCTAATTAGGGAAAGGGAATTCGGGGCCATTGTCTTCCCCGAGTGTGCAGACAAGATATTATCATTGTGTTTACAGAGGTGGTCAGATTCCCAGCACAGTGTACTCTGCGCAGATAACCGTCCCATCTTGATGAAACAATGCTCTTAGCCAAATCCTAAACATGCTTCTGCACAAGGAAGGCCTTCTGCTGACAGCAGGCAGGAAGCGACACGTTAACAAACAAGTTCGCAGGCCAGGAAGTTTTAATCAGTCCTTTCTACTGCGGGAGGTGTGATGGATGGAGGCCCTTTCCAGTGGGTTTCCTTTAGATAAAACAATAATACCATGCTCTCAAGAATCCCATTTGACAGCTGAAAGCTATGATTAATCCCCCAAAAGTCACACATGGGAAGACTGGCAAGATGAGATTATTCACTGAGTATAATTAACCACAATTATTACTAAAAGGAATTTGGGGTGGGGAGGTTGGTTTCTTAGGGAAGAAAACTTTGTCAATGAGAAAGAACTGCCAGTAGGGTGACCCGACCATCTCGTCAATCCTGAGTACTTTTGAGAGTGAAACTAGATACTACTGATAATTATACTGAGACAACAGGCATAACCTAGAATTCTCCTAGATCACCAAAGATGGTCGCCTTGTCCATTAGAATGAAGGCCACTCCGGCAACGATATTCTCAGATTTGAAAAAATCGAAGTGCTCACATCTGGAATACACTGTACATTAAATCTTCGATAAATGCTGAGAAAGAGAACCCAACTGTAATAACCTAGGATCAGAAAAATATAACAGTTTTACAATTTCCCATTGTATGGAGTTGCCAGTGTTAGACAGTTTTGATCTTGCAGTGAAAGAAATAATCTCCATCCAGTCAAGCTTAACTAACTGGAAAATATAGGTGAAACATGGGGATCAGGTAAAGCTTGATCCAGGGGCTAAGGGCCTGATTTCCCTCTTTTTATCCTTTGGTTTTATTTCCTCATCACCAATACCATTTTCTGAAAAGCTCATTCTTTTGGGTGTCAACACAAATGTTGACTGCTCTCAGCCATACCTTTCCAGATTCAGTATTGCAGGAGAAGACCAGACTTTCTCTTTTCCTAGGATTCTACCTGTTGGTAGGGAGATTGAGAAGCTTGGCAAAGCTTGAGTCACAATGTCCACTGTGTAGCTGGTTATTGCAGAATTCTCAAAGTCTCCCGAGCTGAGAGTTGGGAGGCTTAGTTCCCCAAAATCAAATCAGAGTATTATTTGCCAAAAAAGTTGGGATGGTTTTATGCTGGCCCAAACTTAATGAACAGCCTTCGTATACTCCCTGATGGATCTAATTCCTATGGTGACCTTAGTCTGTGGGAACCACTTATTTGCATTTTCATAGTGATTAGGCAAGGCCCACCTAGTCCTGGGGCGCTACCTACTCCCAACACCTTGCTGACCTATTCAACTCAGGACTTTATAAAGTCAACAAAGTGGTCACTTGGGAATTTTACCCTAATCCCTAATCTTTACTGCTGCAACCATGAAGTATATTTGATTCCCTTACTGCAGAAGCCCTTGACTTTGCCACTCATCTTGTTTGTACTTGCATCGAACCTCTCACTTCCCTACATGACTGTGACCATACCTGGGTTGGGACCCTATCTCCTGTTCATTGCTGTGCTCCCAGCACCAAGCACATTATATCATCAGAAACAGAAATAAATATCTTCTATTTAAAACAAAAAATTAGAGAAACCCACAGTATGGAATAAAAATGATAGTCCTTACATTTACCAAGGAATAAATATTGATCAAGAAACTCTGACAATCCTATCTGGGAGTTATTTTCAATCATAAAAAAATTAATAGGGTATAATTATTGTACATCTAGGATCTTATACCACATTTCCTATTTGCCTTTTCTAAGGAGTGCTTGTCATTTGTAACCCCAGAACCTCTCTTTTCTGGGTTGGTTTCTTACACATGTACTGTCCCAACATCTTTGCTTTCTGACAGGGCTGGTCATTCTCAGTTTGAGGCCCCCCTTCGTTGTCTCTGTTCTGAATTTGTTCAGATAAGCTTATTCTTTCCTTCTCAGACCAAGCTGCCAAACGCTTCCTACTATTTTGTGTATTCCTTACAGGACAGGAATGACCAGTTTTATTACTAATGCTGATAAGAGTTAATGCTGAAATCAGCTCCGCCTTGAAAGCACCATATACATTATCTTATCCTCAGGCCCGAGGGGATTGTTTTTTCTCTCACTGTGCCCATTTTACAGACTAGAAAATTAAGGAGAGTCAAATTACTTGTCTAAGCTCTGTATCATAGAACTTACACTGGCTTTTGCCTTTTCTTTGTCTGGTCCCACCTTATCCCTCCTTCCAAATCTAAGTACTTTATTTTTGTCTTTCCTTAACTCCCTACCCTCAAAATACAGAGCAGTAGTAGATTTTGTTACTTGTGGTAAGAAGAGTAGCTTTGTGATTAGACACGGGGGGGGTGGGGTGGGAGTGGGTACACACACACATCCTTCAGTCTAAGGTAGAAATATGGTCTCGGTGACACTTTAAGTGCAACTCCACCAAGTTCAGTCTTAGCAGCAGCAGCCAAAGGGCAATTCCTGTTTCTCGTTTCCAATTCAGATTAATAATTCACCCAAGGTCCATGCTAAACTCCAAGGAAAAGAAGTTAAAAGTGTAAACTGTGGTGCCAACAGCACCAGGAGGAATATTGACAACAATAACCAACATATTTTGATTAGTGAACATGTGGCCAGGCTTTGTGCTATTCCCGACATGAGCTAGTTCATTTAATTCCCTCAACAGTTCTACGTGACAGAGGCACCCTGAGTGCCCACTTTTAAAGATGGGGGCTCAGAGAAGTGAGGCAACTCACCCAGGATCCAGCAGAGGGCAAGTGATGGATTCTAGAATTTGCACCCAGGCAATTGACTCCAGACCCTTTGCCCTTGTGTGGTTTATGTCACAAGCCCGCCTTTGGTAGGTCGTCGCTTTAGAAGCCATCACTACCTTCCAGCAGCCATCATTGCTCTTTGGCAGCTTCATTTTCTTATGCGGGGCTCCTGAAGACATAGGTACCAGTGTGTCAGTGATCCAATCTGTACAGTTGATTATGGATATATTCATGCCCACTTCGGAACTTAAAAATTATCCAGAAATACAGACTACTGACCATGTAAGCTTGTTTACTGTTTTCATATTTCCCCTGCTATTGCAAAGGAAGAGCTGAGAGGAATTGTATGGGTCCAGGGAGACTTGGCGTGCTGCAGTAACAAACATCCCCACCATCCCCATGACTTGCAGAAACAAAGGTTGAGTTCTTGTGCACACTTGAGGCTCACCAAGAGCCAGCTCTGCTGTTGTCTCCTTCTTTCTGGGACCCATGTTGACAGCATAACTTCTCTCTAGGACTCCAGAGGAGAGAGACAAAACAAGTTCTTAAAGCTTTTCTTAGAAGCAACCTGGTCACTGCCTGGCAGAGGTGTGTAACTTCCCTATGGAGCAGAGAAGTAAATAATCGTGCACAATAACGATCTCTCCCACAGGTGCAGATGTGAAGCTTTCCTCATGCCTCTCTCCTGTCCTACTGTGCCAGGTCCTGAGGTCATGGCCACCCACAGTCCTTTGAACTTGTACTTCTCGTTGACCCCAAATGTCTGGAGTAGCCACCATCTGCACCCTTACCCCAACTCTCCTCATTGGTCACATGGAAAGCAGTTACTGTTTTCTAGTTTCCTGCCCTTGTGAAATGTCATCCCTGTGTGAAAATGCTCCTAATTTTACTCAGAGTGCAAGGAACACCCAGGTCAGGAGTTTGGCCCGTTTGATTCATGTCTTCGAAACATTCCTTTGTCTTTTAGAGAAAGTAAAGAGCGATGGAGACAGAGAGAGAAAGTGTGACCTACTTTTTATTATCAGCCCCATTTCATCTGCAAAACACGACTTTTCTCTTCTTATTACACTGAGCATGAAAATAAAATGTTTTCCAAAAGACCTGGCTTTGGCTGTTGTCAGGAAGTCCGGGGACTTGTTCAAAACTCTGATGAACTCTATGAGCAAATGATTCCCATTTTTTAAAACCATAATTGACTCTCAAAACTGCTCTCACTGTCCACGAATAAAATGTGGTGCTTTTCTAGAAATATCAGCAGCGAGGTAGGACAAAACCAGCTCCCAAACTAGCTGTTTGCTTGATATTAAGCTTTGCCAGTCCAATATAGGTCACATTTCCAACCAGATTTTGTGCTTATCTCTACATTACACCTTGTAGCAAGGGGGAAAAAAAGAGCTTCTTGACATCTTTTTGAAGAATGGCGCTCTTTAAAAAAACATAAGGCAACTTTTTTTTCAAACACTATAATGAGGGTATTCAAGTCTGCAGGCAAAACAGAGCTGTTTGAAAAGACATTAGCCTCGAAACCGCACTGTGCCAGAATAGATTCAGCTACGTCAAAATGCTGCATTTGTTTTGCCATTACTTTTCACTGACTAAAATCATTTGCTAATGAAAGTTCTAGCTGACATAATTTCAGCACCTGCCAATGGAAACTGCACGAGTCTACCAGTCCTGAGAAATACAGTAAAATCAAGAGAGTGTATATATTTCTGGAGCATTTAAACTCCAAAATAATAGTAATAATAGCTCTTAATATCTGATCATTGAAAAAGAGGTTAGCATTTTCAAAGAGCTTCCACAGTCGCGATCTTAATCAGGTCTCCTAATAACTTTGTCATTTATACCGAGCAGCTTACTTAACATTCTCATTTCACTGTGAGTAAATTGGAGCTCAGAGAGGTTATGTGATTCTGAATGTCTCACAGGTCATGGAGGTAGGAGAGAAATGGACTTCCTGCCCACTCTTTGTGAATGCCAAGTGTTACAGTAAGCAGAGCACATGTCTGAACATTTGCAGGGTACCTTGAAGTATAAGGGTGCATTCAGAAGTTAGAAGGGAGAGTGCCCAAGACCATCCTCACTCTAACACCCCCTTGAAAGCTTGAGGAGGCTTCCACAAACCACCCTCACATTGGATGATTTGAAGAAGTCACTGAAAGTTATTGTATTCTCAGTTATGTTTGGTTACAAGAAAAGGATACAAGTTAAAATCAGCTAATAGAAGACACCGATGTGTCAGCATTCAGGACAAGTATCAAAGGTGAAGTTTTCATTGTCCTCTTCCCATGAAGTCAGGAGAGATTCTGGTTCCAATATTGTCGTGTGATGATATTCATGGAATGTCACCAGACAGAGGCGCTCACCTGAGCCTCTGTGTTCAGAGTTTTTATTGAGCCTTAGTTGTGCAAGTATGATTAATTGATTGCCCAGGTAGTTGATCTCAACCTCCACATCAAGGGATACCAGATCAAGACATAATGTCTCTCTTCTCACTCATACTGTGGATCTTCTTGGAACGGCTCCGTTCCCACCCTATGACTACGCCAGTGTGGCTGGTTCCCACCCTAAAGTATGTTGTTAAAAGAGGGTTCAGAAGAACTCAAGGCCCCAAAACAGACAAAGACACATTTGGTCACCAGGCATATATTCTAAACATATTTAAGTGATGTTGAAAAATCTTTTGTTAAGTTTAAAAAATCTTTTGTTAAGGATTTTATAATTATGGATTCCAACCTTCCCATTTATAGAGGAAGAAGCTGAGGCCCACAGCTTTGACTCAAGCTGATGAGGAGCTGAAGGAACTGAAGCTTGGTTGTCCCAGTCTCGGGCTCCATCACTAAGCAATGTGGCCTTATTAATTATACTAAAAGCGAGAACTTAGAGCTAAGGTTTTATTTGGCTAGAAATATAAAATCTGTAGAGAAAAACATTCCACATCCAGAAGCCATAATTCTCTCCTTTTCTTCCTTTTTCTTCTTCCCGGCCTAACCTGGCCTCCCTACACCACAATTCTTCACCATCATCATTATCCTTTCTAATTCAGATTATTCCAAAAATAAAGTGCTCATTTTGTTCTATGTGAGTCCTTTATCCACGTCATACTATTTTTTGAGTCTACCTTTCCTAATATCTGTTTTATACTTTGTTTTACCTTTTTCATATGAATGGAAGCTGGCATACCAACTCTTTCAGAAAATAGCTTTGGAAATTCTACATGCATTATGTATATAAAGTTTCAATTCATAATATGTTATCAGCTTTTCCTACCAATCTCTTGAAATGGGGACATTTCATTCTTTTGTGAATCAAATAGACTATTGTTTTTTTCCTATTGGATAATATTAATCATGTGAACTTTATTCTCCCAGAATAATTAGTTATCTGCTTTGGAAATGTCAGAGGGAAGGTTCTGGGTTTTCATGAACAGTGGCCTAGACTGATTGCTAGGAGCTATTAATCCACAGACAAAGCTCTGGCTGGAGAAGGGAAAGGAAGGCTCAGCAGCCCAGAGAAATACCTGGGAAGTCTTTGAAACTTGATCTTGAAACCATGAATCTTGATCTTGAAGCCATGAATCCATAGGCATCTTAGAAAAGAACTTTCTAATGTGGTTAGATGTATTTTGTAGCACTTTAACAGTAGCTGGGAGTTTGTTATGTTTATGTGTTTGGTTTTATGAGAGGTTACTTTGAAAGTTTGTTTAAAAAATAGCACTTGTGGGCGGTGCCTGTGACTCAGGGAGTAGGGTGCCGGTCCGGTATACGGAGGGTAGTGAGTTTGAACCCAGCCCCGGCCAAAACTGCAAAAAAATATAAAAAGTAAAATAAAATAAAACTGAATAAATAAAATAAAATAAACTTACTAAAAAATATAATTAATTAATTAAGTTTTAAAAAAATAAAGAAAAATAGAACTTGTCATCAAGTTCAAAGGTGTTAAGTTGTGGCACCGAGAGACAAGGTCACAGTGAAGATGATCAGGCCAGGGAGGGGTGACCCACCTGGGCAGTACAAAGGTGGTATCTGCACATGTGGGCAGTTAAAGACCCTTTTATATGGGGCTCTAGGAGGTGGGAAAATTTCACATCTTTCCCAGAGGGTTGGGTAAGAACTTTGAAGGGTGGGATTGGCCAGAACCTTTGTGTCTTTGTCTCAGGAGGAGAGGAGGAAGAAGGGAGAGGGTTTATGTGCACTGGTGTTAGCCCCCCCCAACTCATGCCATCATCAAAACTGGAATTTGTCATTTAAGAAATATATATTGCAAATTCAAGCTAATGGCCTAGTGGAAAGAATTCGAGCTTTGGATCAAAATCTCTCACTTAAAAACTTATCTCTAAGCTGGGTACAGTGACTCATGCCTATAATCCTAGCATTTGGGGAGGCTGAGGATGGTAGATCCCTTGAGTTCAGGGGTTCAAGACCAACCTAAGCAAGAGCAAGACCTTGACTCTACTAAGAATAGAAAAACTAGCCTGGCCCTGTGGCAGGCACCTGTAGTCCCAGCTATTTCCTCCCTGAAAGCCGAGGAAAGAAGATCTTTTGAATCCAAGAGTTTGAAGTTGCTGTGAGCTACAATGCCGGGGCATTCTACCCAGGGCAACAAAGTGAGACTCTGTCACAAAACAAAACAAAACAAAAAGAAAGAAAGAAAGAGTGAAAAACCACTTGTCTTTGCTATATACCGACTGGTTATCCTTAAGGAATTTACTCAAACTCTCTGGAACCCAGTTTCCTTACCTATAAAATTCTTCCATAGTTTGTTAGGAGGATGAAAAACAGATAGTAGGGGTGGAGCCTGTGGCTCAACAGAGTAGGGCGCCGGCCCCATATGCTGGAGGTGGCAGGTTCAAGCCCAGCCCCAGCCAAAAACTGCAAAAGAAAAAAAAAACAAAACAAATAATAGTATAATATATATCCGAGACCTTTTGAATGTTTAGAAAGTATTCATTTCTTCCACCGTTATTCATCCAGCATTAAGTAGTTGACTTTTGTGTGTATGAGTAATGATAACGCCTTTCATATGCTGACAATCTGGTCATTCTGTAGAGCTCGCTAATCCAATGCTGTCTAAGTGTTCCTGCAATCCTTTATGCCCATCTCTTTGAGATCTCTTCATTGCATTGCATTGTAATTGCTGCATGGACAGATATCCGAATGTACATATATCCTAGCAACAATGTGCTGTCGATGTTTATTTTTTAAAATAATGACTACATTGTTCATCTCTATCTAATAGAAAACATGCTCATTGGCAAAGTCTTGTCATAGGCCAAGTGACCAAGGCTGATCATTGCTGCCACTGGGTGGCAGTATACTGGGCTTGAGCTAACAACCCCATTATCTGCTCAGATAGAAACATAAGAATTTTAAAATGATGTCAGAGTGAAATCGACACCTCTCAGTTACTGTTTGGGAGGACAGCTCTCAGGCAAAATATGTTGATGAAGTCCTAGGTGCTCACTGCCTTCCTCGGTGTTAAGAGATGCCCTCACGCTTCAAACATGTCTTGCTTGAAAGTTCCAGCATCTTAACCAGGAACTCACTTGTGTGTGTGACTTTCTGCTCATTTCCGCTGGAGAGCCATTGTCATAACACAGAAGGGATAACATTATAGGAAAGAGATGCACATTTTTAAATATACTCCGGTTTCACTAACCTGTAAAGAACACTTTTTCCCGGCAAGAACCAGGTTTCCACGTGAATTGCCAAGAATTCAGAATGGAAGTCACATCTTCAAGAACTTCAGTAACATTTTGTCTGTCTCAGAGGGTGAAGACACTGTTAGCTTTTGTAGAATTGAGTGCTCAGTGGAAGGCAGTCGGGCACGAGCCCCAGCTCCAGCCTACCAGGGTTTGGTTAGTTCTTGATCTATTCATTTCTCATTTGCTCACACCCTCGCCTACCTCAAGGTTGAAATAACACAGGACTATCTCAGACCATGAATGTGGTTGGTCAAATAGATAGAAGCCAAGAGGGCAGGGAGAAGGGAAGAAGCTGGGGAAATGTAGGTTACTTAAGTTCTAAATTTGTACCTCTGGTTTCCAGATGATTGGTCCTTGAGATGCAGCAGTATGATGAAGCTATGGGCATTTAGGAATCCGTGTTCACTCATTCCACAGAGGCACACATATTCTTTGCAGATGCTCTATAACTGCGTGGAATGTTTTGTTCATTCATTCATTCCACAAGGGCTGGTACTCAGGCATCGTGTGCTACTATGGCCATTTCTAGTTGGTAACATGTTGTCGGGAATGTGGTTTTTGTTTTTGGAAGATTGTGTGAGGGCAGCCTGTGTTTCCAGAAAAAAACCTGGGCCTGGGCATCAAGAGAGCTGAGTGCCAATTTTAGCTTTGAGAAAATGACTGTGGCACTTTGCTATTGCTGGGTTTTCTCCTATGTAAAATGAGACTTGCTTTGAGGAAGGAATGAGGTATAGATTACCTGTGAATGGGATTTTAAATGCCTGGCTGGTTGTTCCTTAGGACCTAGAAATCCAAGAAGTCTGAGCATCATGGAAAGCTCGTGAAACTGGCCTTCAGCAGGGCCAGCCCACAGTCCACAATTTGTTCATCTGGGTGACCTTGGGCAAGTCATTTGATATCTTTAAACTTTTGTTTCTTCATGAATGAAACAGAGATAATAATCATAAGGCATACTTAATAAATAGGTTGCTTCAAGTGTCATCTAGGGTATTCCATGCCAAGATTTGGCACATAACAGGCTATTACATCAATAAATGTTATTATTTCTATTATTATCCCATGGGTCTATCTTCATGTCTGTTTGCAAGTTCTCTTTTGTAGAATTCTGTCTTTTTCTCTCTCTGCCCCAGCACATAGTCCGGAGCTGGACTTAAGATGGGCACTCAATGGAAACTAGATAAACGGACATTAATTACTTAATATCTGAAGTCACAAAAATACCAGTACTCTGACCTCGTGTTACTTAATGTACTATTTGCAGTTGTGTATTTTCCTTTAAATCCAAATCAGAGAGAAGGAAAGCAATTAAGGCATAATTATCTGGCTTAATCAAGCACTTATTTATTGACTTTAGTTGGTGCCTGGACTTGTATCTTTTGTTTCTGATTTTTAGTTTCATTTCAATGCCCCAGTATTGGGGAATTTGCCTGTATCTCCTTGAGTAAATGTCTTTCTTTGGAAGGCAGATTAAGTAGGGATTTCGCCTACTGTGTTTATTTTTGTTTCTAACTCTGAAGTTCAAGTGAATTACTCTTTTGCCCAGACACTTACGAATTCCTAGTCATCCCTTTTACTTAAGTTTGCAGAGATTTGTGCTTAAAACTGAACAGTCTGAGGGGTGTGGGCCCATGCACGTGTATGTGTGAGTGTGTGTGTGTCTTATAAAAAGTCTTGCTAGAATGTGTAAATAAAAAATCATCATCTCCTATCCTGGACACTGTGGTTGCCTGGACTTCAAAAGCCCTTTGTCCATATGTATTTACATAATGTATTTTGCATGTTTGGGATTCATTAAACCCATGAGTTTAATAATAAGGCATTTGGACTTATGCTTTCCCTACCATTTTCTTGTTGTGAATATTATTCCCCCCTTCTGAAGTGAACACTGATTTTTTTTGGTGTAGCTGTTTGATGCTTTGGGGGCCTGTTTAAATAGTTGTAAATGTACTTCCTAAATAGAGGAAATCTAAGAAATCCTGAGAAGAGATTTCTTTGACTTGCTGGGAAAAAAAGACTAAGACGAAATGGGCTCACTTGGTAGACTTGACTTTTTTCATCATCCCTTTGATGAACCGCACTGCTGTGTTTCTGTAATGTTACGTATAAACCACAGTTAAAGTGATCATGCAAGCCCCAGTTTTAGAAAATAAAAAGATATGAACTTGAACCCGAGCTTCTCTGTCAACAGAATTACAGTGTATTTTAGCCCTAGGCTTCATTCCAGTTAAATTTATAGTATTTTTCCCTAACAATAACAACAGCCAGAAGGACTCTTTTAAGTTGAGATGTTTGTTAAAGTTTATATGTACACATGCATATAAATGTACGGCTCTGTATATATAATGTACATTCGCTTATACTTACATTAGATTTTTAAGGAATTTCCATTTTGCTTTCAAATCATTGCCCAGAACATCCGACTAGACATCGTTGTCAAAATAATCAAAATGTATTTAACACTCTCTCAGAAAATCCATTTAAGAATAAGAACATGGTTTGGGGTGATTTTCAGACCATAAATTGAAGTGTAAATATTCAAATTATTTTCATAAACTATTCAGTTCTGTTGGGCTTTTATGGTATCATACAGTGATTTTTTTGTATTTAAGTTTTCTAGCATTTCTCTTTTTTAAGAGCCTCAAGTGTCCCATAAAAAGCAAATACTTGAATTTTAAGTTTCGAAGTACTGCATATTTTTCCTTCTGCTTGCCTTATTTTTATAACCGTGATTTATAAAGACATTACTAAAGAAAAGGAAAGAAGGATTTTTGAAGAGGAACAGCTATATAACACTGCTTAAAAATCTATTTCCAATGCTAAGGAGAGAAAAAAAAAAAAATTCGTGGTGCAATACCAGAGTGGGCCTTGGGATCCGAGGGGACAGCCATGCCTCGAGTGATTGTTTTCCCCAGATATTTATTGAGCCTGGTGGAGAAGGAGGGCAGGACAAGATTGCCAGACTCTGTTTCCATTTCCGGGGCAGGGGTCACATGAACTTCTGGCTGCAGCCACCCCATGGAAGAGCTTTGGAGGAGCATTAGGAAGTCAGCTTTGGAAAGAAAATGGAAGGCTGAGGAGGGAAGGGGTCTGTTCAAGGTGACAGACCAAGACTCTGACCTCCAGCCATGTAGTAAACCCAGGAGAGGGGGTGATTCGGGAGATGTAAGAACTGTTTCTGGTTTCTGGTATCTAGTGGTTCAAAATAAAAATACCATGTCCTAACCACCCTGCAGCTTTCTGTGGCCATGTGACCAAGTTCTGAGCCCCAAGTGGACTTCTGGGGTGTATCTTCAGAGGAGCCACACCTTCAAGTGGGCTTCACGCTGCTCTTCCTTCCCTGCCCTCTGGGTTGTGACCCCAGGGTCTGGCAAAGGAACAACATTGTGTATAGAGATAGGAGGAACCTGGTCCCTAAAATCGCACCAGGCCCATAACCTGGGGCAGATTATTACAGGACTTTTTCTTTTTTTAAATAACACGAAGTTCTCTGGGATTGAAGATATTATTATTTGAGTTTCCTCTTCTTTGTGATCAATCTTATGGATTGATCCAGCAAAATGAAAAAGCAGATTAGCGAAGGAGTAGGAGGCATTGAGAAACTCTGATAAGATTCCATGGTGTCACTGGTGTGTCCTCTCACACAAATTTGTTGAATAGTCACTGTTCATGGGTCACTGGTCGTGCACAGCATTGAGGTGACAAAGACAAGGTGAAGGTCCGTGAAGTATAGTGGGGGCTTTGTGCTCAATTAGTTCTGGGCTTGCACCCGGGTCGCATTGCCAACTCACTAGCATTCTTATGAACCTGGACATGTCATCAGCAGCCTCAGTTTCCTCATTCATAAAATGGGGATGGTTGATGTGGGTATCATACAAGAAGACACACAGGAAATGTTTTGCACAGTGACTGGCATCAGTATAGTAGATAACAATTTAATAGATTTTAGTGAAAAATAAATAAAAGGTTCTATCATTGCCCCTAGCAGCTTACAATCGGAGTAGCAAAACAGGGTTATAAGCACTTGAGTAGAGAGTCCTTGCACTCGGGAGTAGTGGAGAATTGGTAAGATCCTGGGAGTGCTGGGCAGTGAGGGGTGCGGTCAGCCCAGGTCAGTGTGCTCTGGGAACCTGGACAGTAGTAGTCCAGGAAGGTCCTCTTCTCTTCTGAGCCTGGGAGGAGAGAATGAAAGGGATGAAAGAATGACAGAGGGAAAATGAAAAGTCCCCAGCATGTGAAAGTTCGAGCCAGAACAATCCCCAGCATGTGAAAGTTCAAGATAGAAGGCTGGGTCAGGAAGGCAAGGCGTAGGAACCAACCGCTCACAGCACATTTCACTAGCCTGGGCCAGTTCAGCTCAACACATGGTACTGAGCATCCACCTGAAGGACAAAGGGAGGCTACGAAGGCAAATACTGCATGACCCTTGACCTTGAGAAGACCACCATCTAGTAGAGGGGCAGATATAGAAGTCATCGTGTATAATACAGCGTGGAGTATGCAGTCATGGGGTCAGTTACGGGTCTACTGGAATCCAGAGGGACAAATATTAGTTTTGTCCTGCTGTTCACAGAGAAAAAGACGTGTGGGCAGGAGTCTGAAAGTGCCTCAATGCTGGCAGTGCCAACTTGAGTTGCTGCTATATTTGAAGGGCTGGAACCCCTTCTTTGTTGTGATGCTTAGGAGGGTCCAAGGTCTCTGGCTGTGTGCTCCAGGCGGAGAGGTCCTTCTTGATCTGACCAAGCAGTGACCTGAGGCAGCCCTTGAGACAATCCCAGGTGCCCCACAGTCGTTTTTCTACCCTGGTGTTTTTGTTCGTCCAGACGCAGCCTGTATCTGGATAAGAACATGCTGTGTCAGACGGTTCTTTCTTACTTCGCCCCTCAAAGTGTGTAGACCGATGACCACAGATCGATCCCAGATGCCGTTTGCCTGCTCTTGCAAACCTTGAAGTGGGCCTTGCCAGCAGCACACCTGCCAAGGAAAATGCTGTCCTCGAAATGTTCCTGGCGTCGATTTCAAGAGGTGCCGACCAAGTGCTGGAATCGCTGACCTCCCTGAAAGAGAAGCCTGCAGCTGTGGCCTCTGGGGTGAATTCCCCCCATGGGAGGACCTGATGGAATCAAAACAGGCTCTATCCACATCACAAGCAGCCGTCCCATTGCTTGTGGCCAGGGAACTGGTGGTTTCTAGGAGAGACCTTCCCAGAAGGGAGGTGACTCAGGCTGGTCCCAGGGCCCTTCTGGAGCCCAAACCAACAAGGTGAGGACCAAAGAGGCACTTGGAGGTCATCTGGTCCGTTCCTCTTGTTTGGAGGACAGATGTGAGTTGCATAAAGTCACCCAGCAGGAGAAAATGGTGGGTGTTGAACTATGCGACCTGCTCTCTGGTTGAACCATGAGTGTCCTAACTGCAGACCACTTTCTGCCCATACCTGGAAGGACTGTGGAAGTAGATGCCTCCAGGCTCTCAGATAAGACTTTCCACAAGATAAAAGTCTGGGTTAGGAAAGCAAGGCGTGGGAGCCAAAGGCATCAATTCCTCCCCAAACACCATCTTTCACATAGGCCTATAAAGAATCCCATTAGAAGGTGGCATCTGTTTTTAGGAACCCACCACACAGGCCTTGCAAATGCAGGATCATTTGTGGGGGAGTATCTTCAACACCAGAACCCAGCATTTAAAATTTATAATTAGTTGGCAGTGGGGCCACAGCAGATTTACTTGGACAATGACACGGCAAATAGGTTAAGAAGAGATTTAAATGCAGGTAGACAGAGGGCGGATGTCAAGGAAGAGGAAGCTAGAGCCCAAGATGCAAGCTAGAAGGTTATGATAGTTTTCTAGTTGAGGGACGATGAGATTCTAAACTCAGTTGACACAGTGGGCTCTAGAGAGGAGGGGTGAGTTGATTGTGGATGGTGGCGGTACATTGAAAGAATAATTGGTTGGACATTGATGAGAAGGAAAGAAGGGCATAATGAAAACTCTTGGTCTGAGAACCAGGAGAATGGTGGGCCTTGCACAGAAATAGAGACAGCAAGATTAAAAGAAGCTGGAATAGGGAAGATGGTGAGTTGAATGGTTGACTTTTGATATTTGCTGTATGTGCCCTTACACCTTTGACCTGGACTCTAATTTTGTGGACCTGCTCCAGGTGGCTGTGAAGAGTGGTCTGTCCCAAGGCTTATCTTGAATGAACTTTTAAAGACCCCCAAACCAACCTAAGCTTTGTGAGATCTCTCCAAGATGGATGAGATTTCTTATTAGTAGTATAGGCCATTCCTACTCAGGGAACAAATGTATGAGTGGAGGTTAACAAGTCGAGGGACCCTATTAAAACCAATGTGAGTCTTGAATGTTAACCTGCTTCCTGGTAAGATTTTGACAATTTCAGAACTTCTCAAATTCCTGGCTGGCGTACCCTAGACAAGGTCCGTAGGCTGCCTGGGTCTTGGAACATGTCTCGGTCATACTTTCTCTCTCTTGGTTTGGAAGCCAGTTTAGCCCAGGTAAGGAGAGATTTCTGACACTCTCAGCAATTAGAGTTTCCAGAAAATGGCTCCAGGAGATCAACCATGAGTTAAGTAAGAAAAAATAAGCGCTACTGTTTGAAGTCTGTCTGGAGTATGGTTTTAATCCATCACTGTCAGGTTCCTATAAAATTCCAGGCTTCTGTAACTCTTTAACTTGAAGTATTACAGGATGTCACATGCTAAATGGAAGCCAAGAGAAGCAAGAAGTTTTGCATGGTTAAATCTTGTAAAGACGCTTTTTAAAGCATATTAATCCATTAGTAATCCATTTGGATTTTGGAATATGGTCATATATTGTTTGGTACAAGATGTACTAAACCTGGTCCTGGAAAATTAAGTGGAAATATAGGTTTAAACCATGGGAACTTTAATGCAGCTTCTCAATAATTCTTTCCCATCAATCATCCTCATTCTTAGATTTAAAATAAAACAAACAATTGGCATGTCAAATTTCCATCAAAGGAGGCAAACATATGGGGATTTTTCTGGTAGGGAGAGAAAGAACAAACTTTTAATTTTATTAGCATTTCAGATTTACTAAAAAATTATCCTAATAGTACAAGCAACTTTTTGCCTCATTTTCCAATACACCTGTGTTAAATTATGCTGATTTGATACAGGTGTTAGCATTACACATTCTCAAAAAGATTCTTTTATTTTTAGTGTGTTTTCTGTGGTTGAGTAAATAGAGGTGCTAAACATACATGACTTGAGCTTTCTCGTGTGCCAAGCTCGTGTGTTAAGTATTTCCTTAATCCTTATCTGATTTAGTCCTATCCGTCAGGACTAAGTTTGTTAACTAACTGTCTCAGGAGGTGACGTTGTTCTCACTGTCCTATGGGAGGACAGGTGATTCTCTAAGGCTGTACAGCTAGCAGTAGGACAGGGGTCCCTAGGCAGAGTCTGGGATTTTAAATCTCATGTCCCTGCAATGCTATCATCTGACACTGTATGCCAGCACCTTCTTGGACCATAGGAAAGGCAGGATAGCTGTGTTGAGAGGCCAGTGCAAAATTGTTTAGGCAGGATTCCCACACATGTGGAAATGGTCCACAGGTGACTTGGGGAGGGACAGGAAGTAAATTAGCATTGGCCTGACTCCACCAGCTCTGACTAATGGTGGGAAGAAGATCTTCAGAGTGTGACACCAACATGGAATCAGCGTATACCACCAACAACATTCCCAGGGACAGTGACAATTTATCAAGCATAAAGGCCTGAGCACAAAGAGCTGGAGGCCCGTTATGGGAGGCAATGAGACCCTCCAAGGCATGGGTTCCATTTCATGCTGTTGTCTGTCCCCGCAGCTGTCTCGGTGAGCCTGCTTGAGCTCTTATGTCACCTCCGTGTTGGGGATGGTCAAGAGAAGGCTGTTGTCCTTTAGTTTACTCCATTCTTCCTTCCATCATGGCACAAGTATTTATTGTACACTTACTGTGTTCTGGTGATTGGGCTGTAGCAGTTACAGGGTCAACCATGAACGTGTGAACGAGATATAAGCGAGAGACAGAGATGTGTCACCATTTATGCCAGCCAGCAATAGTGAGGGCCTGGGGATGAGGGTGGGCACGATTGTATTGGGCATAAGGAAAGCCCTTAATGAACCTGAAGCCTGGATGCCCAGGGAAAGTCATGTGGGTACTGCCGAGCCAGAGGGCCAGGCAGGGGCTACAGCAAGTGCCAAATGCTGGTTTGGCACAACTGAGAAATGGAAAGATAGGAGATAAGCTTAGACTGAAATCTGAAGGGCTGAATCCCTTTCAGCCCAAGGGAAGACATGTGGGATGCTTAAGTGCAGTGAGCAGCCAGTGGAGGGGTTTACACAGGACAGTGACCCCACCAGATCTGCCACCCACTTGCTTGACCTCAGTCAAACATGCCACCCACGCTGTTTGTCACAAATGCCTCTTGGAACAGACACAATTGTGTGTTATGGTCAACGTCTATTTATAAGACATCTTTCGTCTGTCAGAGAATGAATTGGGTACCAGGCTTTAAAGATGAAGGAGAGGCAGCACTTGGTCTGGAGAGGCCCCTACCTGGACCTTGCACCTGCCCTCCTCTGGCACGGGTTTCCCTAAGGGATGGTGTGCACTGACTACAACTCCTGGGAACCTTTGGTAGAATATTCTTTTTTTGTGAATTGCTTTTGATTCTCGATTCTTTCTTTGGTATCATCTTCCCAGTGGTGAATGTTTATCCTTTGAGAGTAGACTTAATTTTTTTTTCTTGGAAATGCCTAAAAGCTATTTCAAGTCTAGTCCAATGTATAACGCAGGGGGGTTCTTTTTGGTTAAACCAGTAGACAAAGGGGGCTGGCTTTTGTTTGTGGCTTATGATGTGGCTGTAAGTTGCCATTTTATCAAAGGGTCGAATAATACGGTTATCAAATGTGAGATTGTTAATCATAGCTGTGTGCATTAATGCAATCATGGGGTACAATGTGCTAGTTTTATATACAATTTGAAATGTTTTCATCAAACTGGTTAACATAGCCTTCATGGCATTTTCTTAGTTATTGTATTAAGACAATTATATTCTACATTTAGTAAGTTTCACATGTACTCTTGTAAGATGCTCCGTAGGTGTGGTCCCACCAATTACCCTCGCTTTATCCATCCTCCCATCTCCCCGCCCCTCCCTTGCCCTTTTCCCCATATTCTTGTGCTGTAATTGGGTTATAGCTTTCATTTAGTTTCATAGTAGGGCTGAGTACATTGGATACTTTTTCTTCCATTCTTGTGATACTTTGCTAAGGAGAATATGTTCCAGCTCCAGCCACATAAACATGAAAGAAGTAAAGTCTCCATCTTTCTTTAAGGCTGCATAATATTCCATGGTATACAAGTACCACAATTTATTAATCTGTTCA
>CAUYON010159917.1:0-19456 GCA_963573935.1 Arctocebus calabarensis | reverse complement strand
ATATAGTGATCAAGGAAATGCCATGAAGGATATCTGTAACAGTATGATCAAAATATTTCTGAATGTATATGAATCGTGCCCTGTGATTGCACCAATGTACATAATTATGATTCAATAAAATTATTAAAAAAAAAAAACTTCAAATAGGAAATAAATTCCATACATTATTAACTATTTTGGAAAATAAAGAATTAAACCTTCTGACTATCAATCCAGCACAATAGATATAAATATCTGATAAAATCTGCCCATGAAATAATCACACTGTGGCTACTATTGTAATTTTCTTAAAAAATATTAACAGGTTAAAAATCATGCGTTACATAAATAGTACATTAAGGTAAAGATCGTTAGGAGAACAAAGACTGCTTACTACAAATGAGAAATACATTATAGACCCGCACTCTGTCATGTACAATGTCAATCTAACAAAGCTGTGAGAAACAAAACTTTCATATATTTTTTGGTAAGAAATATAACCTGAACTGAAATGCTCTTTGTAGCTTTTCAAAGTGCAATATTCGTACTGTAATTGTTAATTACAGTTAGCCCATCAATGTTAACTTATCCTGCCTTGAGTCAATATTCCTATGTATTAGTGCAGAAATGTTTGTGTGAAATTTAATTACAATGTGCTTTTCCTGACCCTTTTAGTTTTGTTACATAATTTATCAGAATACATAATATGACCTTTCTAAAATCCACAACATTTTCAATACCACAGCAGAACCTACTCCATGTGCTTCTTCTTAAGGATTATGCAGTTTTTTTTAATTTACTATCTCAAAAACCAAGGAAGAAAATAATATGAATCTCTAAAACATAAATATATTTCTACAGTAATAACTGCTACCAGTTATTTTCTTGGTATCTATATGCCAGGCACAGTTCTATTTAGCTTCCAGGTATTAGAACGTCAGTTCTTCATAGCAAAGAAGGTATTCTTCATATCATTCTTATTTCAGATTGGAAAATGGCAGCATTGAAAATCTAAGCAAAATTTTAAAGGACAATATCTAGTCAATATTGAAACCTGGTCTTCAACCCCATTAGTATAATATACATAGATTAAATGGATAAAACTTAAATATGTAGTGATACAGTAAGAAATATGAACGGACAAAAGCATATATGAAGATGGTGGTTATTGTACACCTTTTTCAAAACTCATTGAATTGCACACTCAAAACTGGTGTTTTTTTCTTTTTTTGCATGCAATAATACCTCAAAAAAAATAAAAAAAAAACCATCAGGAAACTTTCATAAAATATACAACAAATAGGCACAAAACTTCAGCTATTTGCAAATTGCAATTATTAATAGTAAAAAGCTTGCACACAAGGAGATATTAAAATTTATCTCTCCCAAATAGGGAAGAACTGAATTATTTCAACCATGAAAACTCATATAACATGCGAGATTTAATTTAAAATTCTTCAATTGCATTTTGGAATAACTCTTTGTATTCATTTTTAATTGGCCAAATTTACGTTCTATTTTGCAATAGAATGAAATTGAAAAGGCATTGAATATGGCGAAATAACTAAAAATTAAAATAATGTATCTGGAAAATTTTATTTAAAAATTTGTGAAAGATTTTTAAAATGCAATAAAAGACAGAGTATTTATGACAATACTTAAACAGATATATTTTACATTTCAGTAAAAAGTTTAGTATGAATAATCTCCTTCTCTTGACCAAATTTGTTTAGGCTTAGGTATTAAGCACTTATGGTATGCTTTCTTAATTCTAAATGTTATATATAATTAACAGGAAATTAATATTTTAAATGCAACTTCAGAGATTTAGAGAATTTTTTTATTAAATCATAGCTGAGTACGCTAGTGCAATCATGGGGTACAATGTGCTGGCTTCATATACAATCTGAAATATTTTCATCAAACTGTGTAACAGAGCCTTCATGGCATTTTCTTAGTTATTGTATGAAGACATTTGTATTCTGCACTTAGTAAGATTCGCCTGTACCATTCTAAGATGCACCATAGGTCTGGCCCCACCAATCCCTCCACCCCAACCTCACCCCTTTGCTCCCCTCCTTTGCCCCTTTCCCCATATTCTTGTGCTGTAGTTGTGTTATAGCCTTCATATTGTGCATTTAGTAAGATTCGCCTGTACCATTCCAAGATGCACCATAGGTGTGGCCCCCACCCTCCCTCCACCCGAACCTCACCCCTCCCCTCCCCTCCCTTGCCCCTTTCCCCATATTCTTGTTCTGTAGTTGGATTATAGCCTTCATATGAAAGCTATAAATTAGCTTCCTAGTAGGGCTGAGTACATTTTGATACTTTTTCTTCTATTCTTGAGATACTTTGCTAAGAAGAATATGTTCCAGCTCCATTCATGTAAACATGAATGAGGTATGAAGGAAGGAAGGAAGTCTCCATCTTCCTTTAAGGTTGTATAATATTCCATGGTATACATGTACCACAATTTATTAATCCATTCATGGGTCGATGGGCACTTGGGCTTCTTCCATGACTTGCAATTATGAATTGGGCTGCAATAAATATTCTGGTACATATTACATATATCTTTCTTATAATGTGATTTTTGGTCTTCTGGATATACCTAGTAGAGGAACTGTAGGGTCGAATAGCAGGTCTATTTTTAGATCTCTAAGTGTCCTCCAAACACTTGATTTCCTCTGATGCAAAAAGTCCAAATACTAATCTTGGAATACTTTAACATGTCCTTATTGTCATTTAATGAAGGACTTTATTTCTAATCATAATGTTAAAGTATTCTTACAACAATCCACAGTAATTATAAAAATTTTCATGAATTTTTTAAAAAAATACAAATTGTGAAAGACTAATACATTAATAAAATGCTTATTAAATTAAATTTACAAGCTAAATACAATACTTCACAATGATCTGAATATTAGCTTTGAAAAAAACAAACGTATTGGGTGCAGTTTTATTTTGAGGTAGGGAAGCTGGGAACAGTGTAAACTTGGAACTACTGCTGGAAAGAGCCCAACTCAGAATCTTGTTGATCTCAAAGAATAATTTTATGCTCTAATTAAATTCGTTGTTTTAAATTAAAAGTTGATACAAACAACACCAGGGGAGTTGATAATGCAAAAGAGAAAAGTAAAATTAGAAACATAGGGGAAATTATGACTCTTGCTAGAGAAAAGAGAATGGCCGTGAGGAAGGTGATCGCTCTCTTATTTATTACCGCAGATAGTAATTTAGTTGCAGGAAGGAAAATATTAGTGAATTGGATATTCAGGCACATACTCAGATTGCCTGAAGTCTTTGTGAGATTATTTTTAATATTATTACAAATTTGTAAATTTACATAGAGTATTGTAAAAAGTTGTCCAGAAAAAACTTGAATCGACTTCTATAGTAAAACACATATTAAAAGCCCTTGACAAACAATGTGTTTACTTCTTTAGAAAAAGATATGTTTATAAATCAAAACTCAGCAAACTCAAATAGAATCAACTGTACATATTTTTTGTTTTTTTCTTTCTGTCCACTCTCCATACATATTTTTTGTTCAATGAAATACTAGGATTTACATCAGTTTTCCATTCTTCACATTTGCTTAAAATAATCTGAGAAAATTCTAGAAATCGGGGCAGCGCCTGTGGCTCAAAGGAGTAGGGTGCCGGCCCCATATACCAGAGATGGTGGTTTCAAACCCGGCTCCAACCAAAAACTGCAAAAGAAAAAAAATAAAATTCTGGAAGTCATGTTAAGAAGCCCCAACTACAGTGTGCCCCAATTTTTCCCACTTCATTGGTGAATGGCAGGCTTCTTCCCCACATTCCAACAACATTAAGGACACTTTCTGAAAGTTGGACACACAACTTCTCCTTCACTTAATCACAGGCCACACTTGTACTCCCCCCACCCCCCAAATTTAGAAACCTTTGCTGGGGAAGGGGGATCCTCTCTTTTGGCTTGATAAACAATGAGGAATACAAGGTAAGCAGAGAATTGAGACGTCAATGAAATAAGCGTTTGCACATTTTACCTGCTTCTCTTTTTTCCTACATAAGAATATTCAACTCGAAGGGTGAACACCAAGTTTTAAATCTCAGAAGAGAAAAATGTTCCCCCAAATCCTTATTGAACTGATGTTTCTATCACATAGCATTCCCAAATCAAAATGTTCCTTTTTATCATATGCTACACTATAAAGCTATTTCTTTTATCCTAGAGATGAATCTATTTTGATTACATGAAATTTGCTTTATAATACTGTTTTGTAATTTAGTCATAACTTAAACATTTTCTCCAATATCGTCAGGATTCAATGGATCAAATTCCACTAAATTATGGTTACATGTGCCAAATTAAATGAATGGTTTGGATATTAAAGGGAGAAAAGGTGCTGGAATGACTTTGCCCAGCGTCCCCATTCCTATCGGGGAGACAGTAGAGGCCGTCAGATCCAGGGGTGGTGGGGCTGGGGGGGCCCAGCTCGTCTTCACTGTTCTGGTCATTCCCTCCAACTGCGCGTTACTTTGACCTTGATTCCAATGAGGGGGAGGAACCACACAGGTCCCTGGACCCGGCAGGGCAGGTGCACTCCAGCAGCAGGCAGGATCTTCCTTCAGGGGAGCCGTGGCTTGTTCTTCCTCCCCCGGGCGGGTGGATGTCTGACCTCTGATCCTCTGTAGATCTTTATTATATCACATCCACCCACAAATATCTAAGGTCTAATTCCTATGATACATTTTTATTCCACTGTTCCTTAGTGTTCTCAACTTTTTCCTTCTACAGACATTCCCTATAGGTAATGTGCTTCACACAGGTACCGGTAGGGTTTTATTTTATTTTATTTTATTTTTTGAGACAGAGCCTGAAGTTGTCACCCTCAGTAGAGTGCCGTGGCCACAGCTCACAGAAACCTCCAACTCCTAGGCTTAAGGGATTCTCTCACCTTGGCCTCCCAAGCGGCTGGGACTACAGGCGCCCACCACAACACCTGGATATTTTTTGGTTGTAGCTGTCCATGTTCGTCAGGCCCGGGCTGGATTCGAACTTGTCTGCTCAGGTGTATGTGGCTGCCGCTTTAGCTGCTTGAGCTACAGGTGCTGAGCCACCAGTAGGGTTTTGATTGAAACAATGTTACCACCAGTAAGTAATCCTATTTGCTCATAATAGTGCACTTTGCAGCATAGCACCTGAAATACGCATTTTATGAAACCAGGTGATCGATGCACGGCGCTATCATTTTTCTTCACTTATATTGAACTGGCCTCGAGGGCAGACTCTCCCTTCTCATAGACGAAGGTCAGTGTAGTCTGTGCTCTGCTACGGCACAGCACCTCGAAATCCCAGTGGCCTTCAACAAGACCTTTCTCTCACTCACGCCGTGCCTGTTCTGTACCAGACTGGTGGCAGCCTGCTCCTCAGCCCAGGCTGTGAAGCGGCCCCAGTGTCCAGCAGAGGGACAAGAGAGCGGGTAACGTGTCCCCGCTGCTCCACCTCCCTGGTCAGACCAAGTCACAAGGGTTGGGACTGAGGTCACTGAGAAGGGGAAATGGTGTCAGGCCTCCACACTGTGGGTTCTTATCTGTGGATTCAACCAACCATGGACAAAACCTATCCATTTAAAAAATTCCCAAAATTCCAAAAGCAGAATTTGCCATGCACTGAACAGCGTGTTGCATTCACCTGAATGAAGCCATGTGTGGGCAGGGTGTGAGGTATTGTACGTAATCCAGAGGCAATTTAGAGTACGCAGGAGGATGTGTGCAGGTTATATGCAAACACCGTGTGGCTTTGTATCAGGGACTTCAGCATCTGTGGATTGTGATAACTAAGGGAAGGGAGCAGAGCAAACTGCCTACAAATACCAAGGGATGACTGTACATTTCTCCCCCAGGGAGGAGTATGGAGTTTTGGTGTGATCACACACAGGAATCTGTCTTTCTGGACATGCTTTTTGTTTCCTTCCTTCCACGCAGGGCGCACACACCTGCCTTACTGTCAACAAGCCTAACATCCTGCCCCCCACCTGCGTCCTGCATCTGGTCTGGAGCCGTGTGGTCCAGGACACTGCGGTCACTGATCTGTAGCTGTGTGGGCAGATACTTTGAGAGGCTCCTACCCTTAGGGTGGGGAACATTCCCCAGGCCCTGATTATTCAGCCTGGGAGCAGAAAGGCATCCCAGTAGGTCCTTGGGCCCTGGCAGTGATGCTTGGCTCTACCTTGGGGGCTGATGCCCCTTATTTATATCTAACTTCATGTATTCTAAGAAGGCCTTTGGGTACGCGTACTCTCTGGGGCCAGATACCCTTCCCAGTCTGAGCCTAGTGCCTTGAAGGTGGACAAACCAATGCTTACTTTAATTTCTGGAGAGTCAAACTTGCTTTAGGCTCTGATGTCTGCTGGAAAGACAATGCTATCAAAAACTGAGTTGTTTTCTCAAAGACGAAATAGAAGAAATATTTTTAAATAATAATGTCAACTACTACAGGGATGGAGCTTACATCTTTCTTTTACATAGAGTCCCTGAGGCACTCAACTTAATAGCTGTTTCTACCTGCCTTCTATATTTCATTTTTATATGTGACTTGGTTTTGCTGCCAGAAATAATATTTGAAAAGTGCTCAGATATCACATCTTCCCCTTGATGTTTTCAAGAGACACCATTCCGGACCCAAATGGTTTTGGCCTAAATTTGAACATAAACATGGGTGGGGTCCCACAGCCTCTGGAATCTGCTCACTCCCCTTTATGCTCCTCACCTGCTAGAATATAAATCTGCATCCCAGTAACTTCCATGGCCCACCCTTGCTCTGCCCATGTGGAAGCACGCAGTAAATATAAACTAGGTCACCAGCCATAATGGACAGTCAGCTCGCCTTTATACTGGGAACTCATAATTTCACCTGGAAAATAAGAGTGGCTACAAAAACTGTATTTTCATCTAACATAGTTTCCTTCCTTGTACTTCTTTCATTGTATCCTAATTTGACATTCTTTTTTAAAAAGTATACATTAAAACTTAAACACAGATGTGTAGATGACCCAAGTCACTATCAAGTGAACAGGGTTACTGTTCCCTCATTTTAGATAACTTCTCTTTCATTCTTTGCATATTATATGCACTTCTGATTTTTATTTGTTTAATTTTGCCCACTGCATTGTGGAGGTGACTTTTTTAAGGATTGCCTAAACCTCCTATTGTTTAATTTGCTGTTTAACACATTTGCTATACAGCCTTGCTATTGGTCATGTAGAGATTATGTGGTCATGCCTTTTATATTTTTATCCCAATGACTGATAAATTTTGAAAAGGTCATAACCAAGGACATAGCCCAGGGCACCCTATTGGAAACCACCTCTCCATTGACATCCATCCATTAATCACCTCTTTGGGTTGAGTTTTTCAATCAGCTACTAATCCATCATCTTGGTCTTGCACTTTTCCAAATCTTGTCCACAAATGCCTCGTCTGACATGATTTGTTCTTTGTGGCCTATACTCGCCTCCTCCTCTGAGGAACCATCTTTCAACTTTAACGATGTGTTCCTTAGACAAGAAGGCAATATCGTGCTACACGCATCAGCAGTAAGCAGATTCTTTGTCCAAACTTTTCAAAGTGTAATTATTATTTGTCAAACTTCAGCAAACTTGGAGAACCTCTGAATTTCCCCAAGGATCCTCAAATATTTTCAAGAATATGTTCAAGAACTCATTTGCTAATTATCTGAGTATTTGAATAGCAATGCATCTGCTTTAGTAGACTTTCATAGTAGCTAGGTGTGCAGCCTGGGGTCTCAAAAGCTTTCTTATTAGTGTCCATTCTTTTTGTTTTTATCTGAGAATAATTTTAGAAAGTATAATCATCCACATAACAAATCCAAGCTATGTGTTTTCCCTTCACTGGTGAGATTGTCTTGAAAACAGCTATTGTTTCAACTTGCTGTTCTTTTGGCCAGTTTATTTGCTGCATCCAGATTAGACTAGATTAAAGTTTAGATGTTCCAATGCTTCCCACACTTGTTTAGCATCTACTTAAAGAGGGGAGATGGGTATTGTCAAGGGAAAAACTTGAATGAGTGTCTGGATAGTTAAGCATAGGACTAACCCCACAATTTTCCAGTTCTGTGTTTGAGTAGGTCAGAAGACTCTCTGACTTCATAGGTATTTAAACCATTTAAAAAGAAGTTCTTCTTAATTGTAAATTCATTACAAGCTAATCACTTTTCTGAAATATTGTAGCATAGTTGACTTTTAATTCTGAGATCTCTATAATTTAATTTCAATTAGCTTTGTTATATATGTTACAATGGTGTGATTCATGATTATTTGATTAAGCCACATTACAGTTTGTCGTGGCTTTAAGATACATGTGTCCAAGCACCCTCAATGTAGTTAATAGGACTCGTTACACATTAGCTATCTGTATGAGTTTCAGACATGATCTTCAGAACAGTCTTTCAAATAGGAAATAAAGAGTGAATGACCATCGTTTTTCTGTGAGTTCAGTAAGAAAGGAAGGCTTGGTGACAGTCACCAGGGTGTGTGGCACATGTAACCTGTGTGTCCCTAGCTGAGGCCGGCTTTTGTTACAGTCTTTCCTTGGTACTTGTGGGGGCTGTTCCCAGATTACCCAAATCCCTGGCTGCCCAAGCTCCTGCTGTGAAATGTATCTGTGTACAACTTACACACATGCTCCCTCTACTTCAAATCATCTCTAGGATCTTCATACTACCTAAAACCATGTAAATGCTGTGCAAAACAGTGCTACACTCAGGGAATAGTGACAAGGCATAAAAAGGTCTGTATATGTTCGAACTGGAATCAGCCATCATTTTTGTTCTGAATATTTTCCATACACAGCTGCTTTAATTCCCTGCTGTAGAACCCAGCTATGTGGGGGCCGAGTGTGGCCGTGCTCATTCCATTCTGTTCTGAATACTGCTCTTTGCTTCCACCTAAGTCATCACGGGTTACGTCACACGTGGTAGGACATGCACTTGAGTTGTTGTCATCTGTGTTCAGCGCTGTGTGCATCTGGGCGCTGGATGTCACTTTGAAATGGCCTTTTTTTCTGTAATTGCTCTGCTGATAAATGATTTACATAACATGCAATTTACCCAATTAAAACTCACTGTGTAATGATGTATGCCAGGATATTTTCAAGTGTGCAACCACACCCATAATCCACTTTTAAGATTTTTTCATCTGACCCCACAACTCCATCTTCTATGGCCAATCAGGCCTATCTCTCCTCAACCCATTGACATGGGCAACCAGGTCATTTTTCCATTTACTTTCTATTTCTACCCAGTTGCCTGTTCTGGACTCTTTTTTTTGCAGTTGTTGGCTGGGGCTGGGTTTGAACCCATCACCTCTGGTATATGGGGCCAGTGCCCTACTCCTTTGAGCCACAGGTGCTGCCCTATTCTGGACTTTTCGTTTAAGTGAAATCAGAGTTGAAGACTTATCCACATTGTAGCATGTGTCACTACTTCACTCTTCTTTGTTGCCTGAATAATACTCCATTATATATATATGTATATTTACATTATATTCATTCATCCATCAAGTGAGGGATGATTTGGGCTGTTTCACTATTTAGCTGTTACGAACAGTGCTGCTATGAATGTTCACTCACAGTGCATCAGTTTTTCATTTCTTGTTTTTCTTATTAGGTCATATATACATAGATCATGAATACATTTATGCTTTTGTGGGATTCAATGATTATTCGTACAGATTAGAGTGCTTACATCCTACTAATTAACATAGCTTTCACCTCATTTACTTAACCACAGTATTAAGACATTTGAGTTCAATATTTGACAGATTTGACTTGTACCCTTGCAATATGCTCCATAGGTGAGGTCCCACCATTAACCCTCCCTCTATTGAACCACAGCCCTCCCTTCTCGGCCCCTCCCCTTCCCTCCTTCATCCTGGGCTATAGTTGTGATTCATCTCTCATATGCAACTGTGAGCGATTATAAATTGGTTTTATAGTAGTACTGAGTACATCGGATATTTTTTTCCCCATTCCTGAGATACTTTACTAAGAAGACTATTTTCCAGCTCCAATATCCAAAAGACCAATAATCACTTGGCAGCAAAGATATTTGCACCAGATTGTTCCTTGCAGCTCAATTCATAATTGTCAAGTCCTGGAAGAAGCCCAAGTGCCCATCGACCCATGAATGGATTAATAAATTGTGGCACATGTACACCACGCACTACTATGCAGCCTTAAAGAAAGATGGAGGCTTTACCTCAGTTGTTCATTTCTCCTAGGTGTATGAACTAGGAGTAGACTAATTGTTGTGTTATGTGGTAACTCTTTGTTGAACCATTTTAGAAACTTCCAAACTACTTTTCAATTTTTTGTTCGCATTCTTACCAAGAACATGCATGATTTTAAATTTTTCCCATCTCCTCTTACCCTGGCTAGTCTCCGTCATTTGGGTTACACCTGTTCTAATGGATGAGGACGGGCATTCCATGGTTTTGTTTGCATTTTTCTAATGTTTTTTTCCTGTGCTTATCAGCCATTTGTAAACCTTCTTTGGAGAAACAGCTATTCAGAACTTTTTCCTAATTTAAATTATTTAACACATTAATTTTTTAGTTTTAAGACTTATTTATGTATTCAGAATTCGAGCTCCATGTGTATATGATTTTCAAATATGAGGGTACACATATGAGAAATTCTTAATTTATCTTTCATCCCATTAAAAGATAATTGGCTAAAGACAAGTTTTCTTAATAATTGAGATTTGTAACTTATTTAGAAATATAAATGTATGAGATATACAACATATGTAGCAATAAAATAGAACAAAGGGTATTATGGAGAAAAATGAAAGTATAATGTTTTTTGTATCTTACTGTGTAGGGGAAGTGGTAGCATATTTTTGAAAAAATACTGTCATCAGGGGGTGGCACCTGTGGCTCAAGGAGTAGGGCGCTGGCCCCATATGCCAGAGGTGGCAGGTTCAAACCCAGCCCTGGCCAAACAACAACAACAAAAAAAAATTACTGCCATCAGTTATTATGTACAGCATAAATTCTAAAAATGCTTCTTAAAATATTCATAATTATTAATACAGTAGTGAACACAATGGGTTTATTTAAAAACAAAATAAGTTTAATCCACAAAAAAATAAGAAAAGGGAAAAAACAGGGTAAAATAACAGATACGACATTAAGTGATACAATACATCTAATGGGAAGACAAGTCTAGGCAAGCTATATTGACATGACATTAATTTTAATTGCTATAAACACTTGTATCCCTTTTTTAAAAAGAGACTATTAGATTGAAAAAAATATGAAAACCAATTTTGGTAGAAAGACATATGTAGTATGAGGTGAGGTGTTGTCTTGAAATGATTTAATGTGTCAAACATTCTTTAAAATAATTTAGCTAAAAAGAAAAAGAAAATTAAAGGACATTCAAAAGAGGAGAAAGATGACATGGTAATAGTTTGAGCTTTGAGTCTGGCTAAAATGAATACATGGGTGAGGAGTATTATGTTCCATTTTCATGTATGTTCAATACTTTTTTAATAAAATGCCTATAATCCGTAACTATAACCTGAAACTTTTTTCTGTTTATTTGTTGTCTGCAGTGTTACAAATTCCAAATTACTGCTCACAAACTAAAGCAAATGCCAGGAAGCAGAGGCAAGGCTCTAAAGCAAAGCTGGGGTCCAAACAGGATTTTGACAGGAGCACGCAACTTGGGGCCCTGCTATCCCAGGCCTTCTCCTGATGACAAAGCCCACAGTTACCCACCTTAGAGCACAGCCCACTGAGGACACCCACCTGCCTTTCTGGGGGTCACAGTACTGACTGCCAGCTTCCTAGTGTTATAACTTATGCCACCCATAAGAATACACGGACCCCACTTTAGGCTCAAATCACATGGTGATGATTTATTTACACCTGCACAGGCGGACCACTGCCCCAAAGGGCAAGGCCCAAATCAGGTGGTTACATCTGCATAGGCAGACCAGTGCCCAAAAGGCAAACGGCCCTAATCAGGTGGTCATTTATTACATTTGCACAGATGGACCGCTGCCCAAAGGGGAAGCGGCTTCGAAGAGAAATGCAGGCAGCCTTTTATACCCTTTTTGTGCTGATGTGACAAAGCAAGCATGTACAAAAGCAGAACATGACCGGTTACAGGGTGGGGTTACAGTCAGGTAGGTGGCTCAGGGGGTAGCTGCCTGGCGGTTCAGGGGGACAACTTGGAAAGCCCAGTACCTGGGAAACTCTGCTTGAGTGAGTTTCCACCATTGTTCCAACCGCTGCCAGGGGGAGGTCAGGGAACTCAGAGAACTTCCTCGTCAGAAACCTGTTCTCAGAATTAACCCAAGGGCGGGGCGGGGGGTGGACATGCTGGGGACCAAGGCTGAGACAGGCTGAGACAGACTCGGGTCTTTTGGGGGGATGTTGGCTTACAATACTATGAATTAAGAGGAAAACAGAGAGGGGAGGATCCCATATTTCAGCCCCTCAGACATTGATCCTTACATCTCACTTCTGCACTCAGGCCTTCAGGCCTTTGCCAGGTCCCTCAAGAGCTTCTTCCCAAAGCCTTTCCAGAAAATGCCTTTGTAGTGCAAATGTTCATTTCTGTCAAGGGGCAATCTAAGTTTGCAGTGCAGGGAGCTCTGGCCACCTATCCTGGCTCCACACAGGGTTACAAAGCCTGGAACCCAGCTGCAACTGCTTATGTGGACCCCAGGGGCACAGCAGAGCACCAAGGTTCATGGAGAAGAGCACCCCTAGCTAGGAGGCGAGATTCAGGAATCTTCTCGGAAAACGCCATCTCCTGAGGCAGAGGATCGGCACATGCCACAAAAAGTTGAGTTTTTAAACTTTTTTGGTGGGGCTCGGTGCCTATAGCTCAGTGGCTAGGGTGCCAGTCACATGCACTGGAGCTGGTGGGTTCAAATCCAGCCCAGGCCTGCCAAACAACAATGACAACTGCAACCAAAAAAAAAAAAAAAAAAGAAACTAGCTGGGCAGGCACCTGTAGTCCCAGCTGCTTGGGAGGCTGAGGCACCAAAAGTGTTGAGGTTGCTCTGAGCTGTGACAGCATTGCACTCTACAGAGGGTGACATAGTGAGACTTGGTCTCAATAAAAACCTTTTTGGTGGAAGACTCAGGAGCTCTGAAGATAGGATTCCTCCTTTTTGCAGATCACTAGTCTGGGAGGATAGGAATCTTTGATTCCTGGCACCCATAATACTGTGTCCTCTATAGACAAGTAACTGTGTGTGGAGAAGATGGATGGACCCCTGGGGCATTCTGCAGACTTCTGTACCCAGCATTTTTGAAATGAAATTTAATCTAGGTTTTACAGTTTATTTTATGGCTTACTGCTATCTAATCTTGGATTGCCACTTGGCAGAAATGAACATTTGCATTACAAAGGCATTTTCTGGGAAGGCTTCAGGAAGACGCTCTGGAATGAGGGACCTGGGAAAGGCCTGAGTGCAGAAGTGAGATGTGAGGGTCAATGTCCGAGGGCTGGGATCCTTCCCTCTCTGTCTTCCTCTTAGTTCCCAGGAAGCTGGCAGCCAGTACTGTGACCCCCAGCAAGAGCCTGGGGGGTTATTTTCTGAAAAAACCCAACCTGGTCTAAATGAAGACCCACAAAGACTGATGTTTAGGGCCCTCATAATGACTGGATCTATCTCATTGTGTTGCAGGAAGACAAGGCCCAACGGAGAGAAAGAGCACCCAAACACCATGTTTATTCACCAGCTGGGAGCTTACGGCATAGACGAATTCCAAATGGCCGCACTCCCCGTCTAGCTTGATCTGTCCCTTTTTATTGACGGTCAAGAAGTTCCACCCCACAGGTACACTTCTCATTGGCCAGTTTGAATTAAGCGGGAGATGCTAGTCTAGCCCCCAGAAAATTACAGGATTTCACAGAACTTAGAAATTTCCAGGTTCCAGGAAGTTAAGTTTACAAATTCCTAAGGTCTGAGTCACCATGGAGAGGCCCCTGCAAGTGTATCCTTGTGTTCTCCTTGACAAGACCTGTTCTCCCAGACCTCACCCTTCTTGGGTATCCTCTCTCAATTGCACTTTGTCAAAAAGCAGAACTTCTGATCAGAAGGACAAGGATAAGGACCAGAGATAGTTAGAGAAACATGTCCAGGTGAAAGACAGATATAGTTCTTTGAGGGTTGAGGGAGAGAGGGGGGGAGAGAGAGAGAGAGAGAGAGAGAGAGAGAGAGAGAGAGAGATAGAGATATTGCTCTCTTAAACAGAATTTAAGGTGAATTTTAGTCTTATAAATAAACCAAACTAGGCTAAGCTCAGTGGCTCACGCTTGTAATCCCAGCATTCTGCAAGGCCAAGGCAGGAGGAACCCTTGAGCTCAGGAGTTTGAGACCAGCCTGAGTAAGAGCGAGACCCCATCTATACTAAAAGTAGAAAAACTAGCCAGGTGTGGTGGCCAGAGCCTTCAGTCCCAGCTACTTGGGAGGCTGAGGCAGGAGGATAGCTTGAGCTTAGCTTGGGAGGCTGAGGCAGGAGGATCGCTTGAGCTTAGGAGTTTGAGGTTGCTGGGAGCTATGATGATGCCATGGCACTATACTCACAGTAACAGAGTGAGAATTTGTCTCAAAAAATATGGATGTTCATATTCCTGGCAAATAAGGGTCATTTAAATAGAAAGGAAAAATAAGGATGCAGTAACAGAAAAAAATTCCCAATGCTTAAGGAAATCAGACAGGAAGAATGAACAGTATGTGAGAAGAAACACATACACATCAAGGAATTTTCAGAGAAAATCCTATCAGGGCCACAGAGGAAAACAGGTTCTCTAGGATGGAGTGGGATCAAACTGACGGGAGACATTTTCGACTGAGAGTCAAGCTGCAGAGGGTAGCCTGAGAGTCCCCCTAAGCAGGGACTTTTCCCAACCTCCCAGGGTCTGGCAGATAAAGGAACAGGAGGAGCTGCAAAATTTACACCCAGAGAGTGTTCTGACACGGGAAAGACAGCCCTGACATTGTGTCAGCCCCTTGCGAGGCTAGCGGGCTCCATCTCCAGCAGAAAAACTCAAGGCGTTTTATTTAGAGGTTTAGGGGCATGTATAGACAAGGCAAAAATGAAAGGTAACAGTTTCATGTTCTTTGTTCAAGGAAGAAAGCTATCAGGCTGCAGGACAGGGGAGCAGTGAGCCACAGATCAGAGGGTACTTGGGATAAGATTTAAGGAGGATAAGTCACAGTTTACAGGTCAGGATGGCTGGAACTGCAGGGAATCTGCAGGGGCAATTATCAGTTGCTTTCTAGGTTTATTTATATCCCTTCTCTAAGCTGCTGATCTCTATCTAGACATTTCCCAGACTATTCCCATCTACTCCACTCCCCCCACCACCTTAGAGGTGCTTTGTTGGGGGGCTAAAACTTGGGGCCATAACCCACAAGAGACCTCAGGGGAATGCCAGCCTAGTCTCCCTATTCAGCCTATTCTGGAGGTTGGGTGATGCCAGATCAATCCTTTAAAAATTCTGAGTGAAATTTGAAAGTGAGTTCCCAAGTATCAATCAACCCGAGATTCGTGTTAGCGTCTAGGTAAGAACTCTTCAGAGGAACAGGCAACCACGGAGTTTTATTTGCTGCTTATAGATCTAAGAATATTCCTTTAGGGTATAACATTTCTGCCTCCCAACAGGACCCTCCAAACCCCTTTATGTCACTATGACAAATTAAAATTGTACATTTGTGTGTCACTTTGATTAATACAATGCAATGAAGGAAGATGGTTTTCCAGAGGCCTTTGTCCCAAACTCTCTTCACAAGGTTGTTGATGGAGTGAACGGGGGAAGAGATGACACCTCCCACAGGCCAGAAATCAGTCAGGCTACAGTTAACTGTTCTTGCCAAATAAAAATACAGACTGTGCAGTTAAGTTTAAATTTCAAATAAAATAGGAGCGCAGGGGTGGGTCTTGGCGTGTGCCACTCCTTTTGGGGAAAAGACACAATTTTAAGTGGGTCTTTACCTAACAAATGCAATCAGTGTAACCTGGTTTCTTGTACCCTCAATGAATCCCCAACAGTAAATTAAAATAATAAAAGAAAAGAAAATACATCCTAGGCACTAGTTGGGACATACTTATTATACTAAGGAATTAGCTGTTGTTTATTGCAAATCAATTTAACTCAGCACCCTGTGCTTTAACTGGCAACCTTACTGCTCATTACAAACAATTTTTCGAAGGGTTGGGTTCCCCTGCTGAGGAATAAGAGGTCATCCTGTGTGGACAGGGATCACCTGGCTCACCGACCATCAACTTGTGTGAATCAGGCCCAGGGAAGCAGGACAAAGCTGAGGTCCTGGCTGCCCTCTTGCTGGGGTACCCTGACATTCATTTCTGACCCCAAGAATGAGTCTCATGCCAGCATCCATGAAACTGCTTTGGGCTGGCCCGGCTTATAAATAGAATCAAATCTCAGACTGGTCACAGTTCTTGACACCTCCCTCCCTCTCTAGAATAGAAAAGCCTTGACAGCAGGGACCATTTCTGTTTTGTTTAACACTACATCTGGCACACTGCCCAGTACCTCTCACTGGATAAACCATTGTTGAAAAGGAGAATAAAAGAATAACTGAGCGAGTGGCGGACTGACTTTCAGTGGCTGAACTCTGGGAACCTCTGTAATGTACATAGTTGGTTCTTTGTGTTAGAGTCCCTTCCCTCCGGCTTCCTCCCGTCTTTATCTCTGGTTTATCTCCATCTCCTACTAAGCCTCCACTCCAGCTGCCGCCCCAGCTCCTGATCCAGTGCTTGGCCATTCCTCCATGTGAAGCCCAGCAGGGCTTGACTGGGCCCCAGGGAAGCTCTGAGAAACCGGAGTCCAGGTGTGTGAGTTCCCGTGACCGAATCCTAACTCATATGATGACACCCCATGAGAAACCCCTGGAGCCAACAGTAGAGAGGCCAACACGACGGTGCGTGATTGGTTGTGTGATCACTCAGTTCAAAATTAAGAGTGGAATTTCTTTCGATTTATTCCGGTCCTGAGCCTTCATTGCAAAAAGGAAGAAATAAGCCCTGGGATAAGGGATATATCCGGGTTTACAAATCCAGAGACGAATGCTGCCTTAATCCAGATGTGCTAATAAACACACACACATACAGAGTGTGAATAGAGCCTACCCACTTGTTTACTCACAGACATTTCCATATGGCTCTTTCTACGTGGCTCTTTATCTTTGTCTAGGCCTATCTATCTGCCCACCTATCACTACAATGACAAAAACGAAAAAGCTGTAATATACTCATTGTTCAGATGAATAGAAAATACTAGAAGGTTCTCTACTAGTTGTATTCTGCTGCAGGGGAAACTCCTCAACCAGCAAGGGGCCTTCACCTCTCTCCATTATCTAGAGAGCTGAAAGGGATGAGAATATGCTGCCCCCAAATGTGGGACTTTGACATATTTATTATTTTGATGCAGAGATAATAACCGGCAAATGCAGAAAATAGTCTGCCTGGTGTGTACTAAAAGAGAAGCCTTCTAAGAAGCGAGGACTGCCATAAATACACTCCCTTGGGGACTTGTATGGCCATGAAGAAGACAAAAAGTCAGCCCCAGGCTGGACCCCCCACAAAGACGCCCCACTGAAATAACCCTTACTTTCCATTTACTCACCTTCCTACAGCTTTCAGACATTAGGAGCCTAAGACCTTTCCCCTTGTTTTGGAACAATCTATGGCCCTTAATTAAAATGGTTTCTACATTCAAAGGCCCATCTGCCATCTGGGACCTCCATTTCTGTAAGGCCTCAATACCCAGGGGTAGTTGCATACCTTTCCTTGGAAAAGCTTTTCTCCTTCCCCAGGAAGGCTGCCATGGGGAACATCAAAAAGGGAGCTTGAAAAAGACCAATGGAGAAGTAACACACACTTCTGAGTCTCTGCTGAAGGTTCTCCTTGCCCCGTTTTATCTTCTACGCCCTACATAGACTTCGTCCCTCCTGTGAAAATGTGCATTCTGGAGTCATGCGTTTCCATGGCAAACCATGGTTCCATCATTCGAGCTTTAAAGTCGGAATAATCAAGGATTGTATCTCTGTTCATGAGTTTGGGACCTCAGGGAAGTTATCTAGGAGTTCAAATCTGAATTTTCTTGAACTAAAATAATAACAACAAAATGATAATAATTACAAAGATTAAACTAGATAATACACATGAACAGTTTTCCTAGTAAGTGGCACAGACAAAGAAGTTAACCAAGGAGGGGGAAGTGTTGTCCTGAGCGCTCAGGCTAATGTGTGGGCTGCAGTGGGGGAACGGGACACCACCTCACCCTTCTACGGACCTGTCCGTCCAGGGATTTGTCACTTTGAAAGGTGACAGCAGACATCACAGTGGAAGAAGGGACCTCAAGACAGTTCTGGAGGAGCAGTGTTACAGAGAGATGCCGGGGTAAGGACAAAGCTGGAGACAAGATTCAGGGTAAGAGGCCCCGACAGAATGCAGACATGTCAGGGAATTGAGTTGGACACACAGGAATTGCAGAATCAGGGAGGAAGACGGGGGCCTGGGGGCTGGTGCTGGCTGTGCGATGTGTTTCGTGTAAGACCACACTCACCACAGCTCTGACACCCATGACTGCTGTACTGCAGGAAAAAAAGAAGATGAGGCATATTTTTAACAGACTTCCAGCAAAGTCCAGCAACAATGAGACATTTTAGCCTTTAAAACCCAAGGCAGTTCTGTCATCTGTTGTTTTTTAAACTGTGTTCCTTAGAGTCTTAGGGTTCAACACAAGCACATCAAGGGTAAATGAGCGTGCAGGACTAACACACATGTATTGTGAGCAGACTGTTTTCACCGCAGATCTGGGTAAGCATTTGCAAGCACAAAGCAGAACCTGGCCACAGTGGGCTTTTGGCTGCATCAGTCTCCCAGACGGGATTGCGTAAGTTCTCGTATTTCTGCCTGGTTTCTCTGAATACAAGAAAGGATCCAGTCACCCTACCAATGAATTTGGTGGCCTTACAACAGACAGGCACTCTGTGCCTCCTTTCCCCGGACTCCGGGTACCCAGGCACGACTGTGTCACAGCCCAACACTGGTGATCAAACCCAGCATATTTTTATAACACAGCATTTGAGAACCAAAATGTATAATTATTTTTCAAAAATCACCAATACAAAATAAGCTCTAAAATTTGAAAGGTAATGTTTTGTTCTCTTTTGAGAATTCTTTTCTAAGCCTATTCCAAACTTCTAAATATGCCTTTTTTTTTTTTTTTTAGACAGAGCCTCAAGCTGTCACCCTGGATAGAGTGCTGTGGCTTCACAGCTCACAGCAACCTCCAATTCCTGGGCTCAAGCGAGTCTCCTGCCTCTGCCTCCCAAGCAGCTGGGACTACAGGCGCCCGCCACAATGCCCGGCCATTTTTTGGTTGCAGCCGTCATTTTCATTTGGCAGGCCGGG
>CAUYON010159910.1:0-23168 GCA_963573935.1 Arctocebus calabarensis | reverse complement strand
ACTTTTGCATGTAGACTATTATGTAAGAAAGACAAAATGGTATTCAAGAGTTCAAACATCTTAGGCAAGACTTGACTTCTGGGCTTCAGAAAGATGTGGAAACTTCTTCTGAAGAAATTTTTCTTTCTTTTTCTCCAGACTGGTCAAGAGTATCCTAGACCTGGTGCTTGGAGAAGAGACATCTTTAGTAAATCTTTTGAATAAAAAATGATCAATATTGTTCACTCCAAATCAGATGTCAGGAAACTACAGCGTAGGGACAAATACAACCTGAAAGAGGGGCACTAGACTGGCAGAAACCTTACAGACCACCAAGGCTTGTACGAAAGGTCTTTATTAGTGAGGGATGTTGCAGAGTAGCACAACAGAGGAGAGAAGAGAAGAAGAGAAAGTTAAAGAAAAATCGTGCCCTTATATTGGGTCTGTTTGGGGTGGTGATGGAATGGTGGAATAGCCAATAAGGAGTTACTGCTCTAGCTCAAAGAGCCATAGGGGGTGGGCCATAAGTTTGAGCTTTCCATTGGGTAATTGGGATAGGGAGATGAAGTAAGTTTTTCAATTACCTAACATAACTTTTTTTGGTAAATAAAGCTTCTATAATTAACTTTTATTTGAACATATCCATGTCTACTTGTTTATATACTGTCCACCTTATTTTGCATCACAAAGGCAAAATTGAGAAGTTAGGACAGAGATGAAGTGACTGGCAAGCCTGTAACTCATCCTAGATAAAAGTGCTACCTAACTCTTTGCTGAATATCACCATGGCCACCTTCAAAGTACTCCCCTTGTGAAGTTCTACACTGACACCAATGCCTAGTGCATCTTTTAAAGCAATTTTGGAACTCTCTTTTTGGAATGGCTATCAGAGCTGTCATTGTATAAGGTCTGACAATTACGTTTGTGAACTCATTCCAGAAAAAGTGCTTTGAAGGTTGGACAAGGCACTGGCATCAGTGCCTAGCTTCCCAAAGAGAGTACTGCAAGCGTGACCATAGTGATATTCAGCAGTGAGGTAAGGAGCATTTTTTTTCTAGGATGAGTTCAAAAACTTAATTGTCTGACCTTGTATTTGCTATCTGGCCTTTTAGGAACAGGTCTGTCAGCCTCTGATGTAGAGTAGTAATGGACTTGGTGAATGCTCATCAATTCAAAGGGGTCTTCACTGTCGATACGCTTATGTTTTCTGGGTTATCTTTTTACATAGTACCTTATAAGGACACATTCTGTCTCCCTCCTAGTTATAGCACGTGTGCTTAGTTATTTCATAGTCAGTGCATTTTCCAGTACTTCCACATGGAGTTTTACTGTTTTTAGTGGAAAAACTCAAGTGTGTTTTTCTTCCACCACAATGGAGATTTTTTTTTCACAGTTTAATTGCTCTATGCATTTATTACTAGCTATTATTAATGTAGAAACACAAAAATCTCACAAACACTCTACACAATTTCACAAGACACATTGCGGGGTGAGGGGAAGTGATCGAGATGTATTAATAGTATCAGTATCCTGGGGGAGGTGGACCTCTCATTCCTGGTGGAGGGGGTCTCATTCCAGGAGGGGGCATACCTATTGGTGTCCCTCGAACAGAGGGAAGTCCAAAAGATTATATGAATTTTTCTTTATATGCTGAGGAAATGGTTCCTAGCTCACTAAGCTTTCATTATCAGCATTGTGCAAAATCTTATCTTTCTTTGGTTTATTGGTATAGCCATATTATGTTTATATATTTGAAAATTTGAAGTTATTCTTATATTACCAGAATAAATAGTCTTTATAAAATTCTGCTGGATTTGATTTGCCACTATTAATTTTGTATTTGGTGATTTATACTTGAGATTGTTTTTTTAAGTTCCATATCCATCATACTTTTATACCAAAGTTATAGAAAAATGACTGTCTAGTTTCTTTCAATAATATCGTCCTTGTCCCCAAAAGATATGTGATATTTTGGCTGGTTAAAGACTCTCAGATTAAACTTGCTTCTCTAATATTAGTCCACTGTCTTCTAGCTTCTAGCATTGTGATGAGAAAGTTGATGTCAATGGCACTTTTTTCATCCTTGAAGAATAACTTCTGCCTGGAAGCTTGTAAGATTTTCTTCTAATTTTCAATGTTTGGGGATTTTATCAGGATTTGTCTTTTCTCCTTAATCTTGCCTGGGATCTAGTTGGCTCTTTCAGTCTGCAGACTCAGGTGTTCTGGGTCAAAGGGGAGTTTTCTACTGGTATTTCTTCAATTAGTGCCTCTCTTCCAACATTTTTTTTTTTCATTTTCTGAAACCATTATTATTGGTATGTCAAATCTCCTGGACCTATTATCTATTTTTTTTTTCATGGTTTCCATCTCTTTTTATTGTTACTCTGTATATTTTATATTTTGTTTGGAGCTGTTTTTTTAAATTTCTTCTTGCATGCCCCTGATTTAGGTCTCAGCAGAGCAACAATCCTTTTAATTTGTCAACTGAATTAGTTAGCTTGAAATTATATTTTGTACCTCCAGAAATTCTCTTTATGCTTCATTTGAGTTTCCTTAAGTACTCTTGCTATTATTATTTTCATTCAGGTGTTTACTTGCATACATTCTTTGATCCTTGGTATCCCCTTTCTGGCTTTTTTTGGTTGATTGAAAAAAATTTAATACAGTACTTAATTTCTCCTATTGGCTTCTTGCTGTAACTCTTTTTATTATTTTTAACTGTTGCTTTAGGACTAACAGCATGCATTCCTAGCTTATCAAAGTTTACTTAGAGTTAATATTATAAGACTTGACTTCATACTTCAACAAATTAACGCTTCCACTTTCCATTTCACACATGTAATAACATTGCAACAGTATAACTACCTGTGATCACTCCATTCTTTGGGACTATTGCCACATTTTTCTTCAATATTTATTTTAAAACCCACCTTACAATGCCAACGCTGGTTTTTTCCCCCCTTTAAATAGCCAGTTGAGTTGTCTTTTAAAACAATTATAAGAAGAGAAAAATTATATTTACTCACTTCCCATTTTTGGTATTCCTTATTCCTTCCTTTAGATCTGAGTTTCTATCTGCTATTATTTTTCTTTAGCCTAATAGACATTCATTAGGATTTCTTGTCGTATGGATTTGCTGATGACAATTTCTCTCCACATTTACTTATCTTAAAATTGCCTTTATTTTTATCTTTGCTTTTGAAGGGTATATTCACTGGACATAAAATTCTGTGTATACTATTGAAGAACTTTATGCCATTCTTTTGTCTTCTGGATCCACTGTTTTATTTTTTTTTTGCAGTTTTTGGCTGGGGCCAGGTTTGAACCTGCCACCTCTGGTATATAGTGCCGGCACCCTACTCCTTGAGCCACAGGTAACGGCCCCCCAAACTTTTATTTTATTTTATCTTATTATTTTAGTTTAGTTGTTATTGGTTCAGGTTCATGGAGGGTACAAATAATTAGGTTATACTGTTTGCATTTGTTAGGTAAAGTCCCTCTTATAATTATGTCCCACCCCAAGAGGTGTGCCATACCCTGTAAGCACCCTCCCCACTCCTTCCTCCCCTCTCCCCAATCTGTCATTCCCCCACCCTCCCACTTCAAATTGATTTGAGTTTTTCTCTTATGTGGGTATGAATTAGATCATCTATTGGCTTCATATTAGAATTGAGTACATTGGATTTTTGCTTCTCCATTTTTGTGATACTTTACTAAAAAAACATGTTTCAACTCCCTACAGGTTAATACAAAAGATGTAAAGTCTCCATCTTTTTTAGTGGCTGAATAGTATTCCATGGTATACATTATACCATGTATAATCCTTGTTAATCCATTCCTGGGTTGGTGGGCATTTAGGTTGTTTCCACATTTTGGTCATTGTAAATTGAGCTGTGATAAACAGTCTAGTGCAAATGCCCTTATGATAAAACAATTTTTTTTTATTCCGGGTAGTCTCAAAGCTGCAGATGCTGGCATGAATGTGGAGAGAAGGGAGCACTTTTAAACTTTTGGAGAGACTGCAAACTATTACTACCTTTTTGGAAGGAAGTATGGAGAATCGTAAGAGAACTCAAATTAAGTCTCCCATTTGATCCTGGACTCCATTATTTTTAAAAATTATTTGTTTTTAATTATTTTGTATATATATTAAGTTAGGGAATAATTTAAAATAACTAAAAGAGTTGAAGTGCAATGTTTTTTTTTTTTTCATCTCAGCAAATTTATTAAGATGTACTCAAAATTCAACTCAACATGAAATACAGTTTTCGATATAGGAAAATTTGGAAGTTTTTTTTTTTTTGACAATGCTTAGTTGGGACTTTTATTTTATTATTTTTTCTTTCTTGTTTTATTGTTGAGGATTCATCGAGGGTACACAGAAGCAGGGTCCATTCATTGCTTTTGTTAGATAAGGACCCTCTTATATTTGTGTTCCACCCCCAAAAGGTGAGCCCTATCCGTTGACCCCCCATGCCCTCCCTCCTTCCTTTTCTCAGCTCTCCCTATCCACCTCTCCCCACCGTGTACTAGGACCTTAATTGTCCTCATATCAGAATTGAGTACATAGGGTTCTTATTTCTCCATTCCTGTGATGCTTTACTAAGAATAATATGTTCTGCATCCATCCAGGTTAATACAAAGGATGTGAAATCTCCGTGTTTTTTAGTGGCTGGGTAGTATTCCATGGTATACAAATACCACAGCTCGTTAATCCATTCTTGAATTGGTGGGCATTTAGGCTGTTTCCATATTTTGGAGATTGTAAATTGAGCTGCAATAAATAGTCTAGTACAAGTGTCCTTGTGATACTTTTTTTCCTTCTGAGTAACAATGTTTCTAACACAAAGATATGATAAAAGCTTGAGGTGATAGATACCCCAATTATCCTGATTTGATTCATATTGTATTCCTGTACTAAAATAATGTATGTACTTTATAAACATGCAAAATTATTATGGCCTCCAGTTTTTAATGAGAAGCCTTCCATTATTTTCATTTTTCATCCTTAATATGTGATCTCTGGCTCATTTCAAAGTTTATTCTTTATCTTCTTTTGGTGTATAGGCAGTTTAATCATAATACACCTATGTGTTGCTTTCTTTTCTTTTTTTTTAATTAAATCATAGCTTTGTACATTAATTCAATCATGGGGTACAATGTGCTGGTTTCATATACAATCTGAAATATTTTCATCAAAATGTTTAACATAGTCTTCATGGTATTTTCTTAGTTATTGTGTTAAGACATTTATATTCTGCATTTAGTAAGTTTCACCTGTACCCTTTGTGTTGCTTTCTTGGCATTTGTTTTGCTTGAAGTTTATGAAGCTTCCTGTATTGAAGGTCTCAAATTTGAGAAATGTTTGGTCATTATGTCTTCAAGTATTTTTCCTGCTACATTCCCTTTTTATCACTTTTTGGGACTCTAATTTTAGTTATATTGGACAGTATTATATTATGCTATAGGTCCCTCACACTCTGATCTTTTTGTTTTCAGTTTGTTTTTCTTTCTTTAATTTGATAACTTGTATTGGTCTTTAAGTTCACCAATTCTTTCTTATGATTTTCTTCAACCTGCTTATTCATTAAGCCTAGCTAGTGAATATTTTATTTTACTATACTTTTCGGCGCCAGAATTTTAATTTGGTTGCTTTTAAAATATAAACTTTATTTCTCTGTTGAGATTCTCTCTCTTTTCACTCATTAAGATTACATTTTCCTCTAAGTCCTTCAAGATATTTCAAGTTGACATTTTAGTAAACTTGCTAAATTGAACATGGGAGTAACTTTTGAGGCGGTTTCAATTGACTTTTCCCCCTCCCTTTGGGTGTCATTTTCTTGTTTCTCAACATGTTTGGTAATTTAAAAAAGCACATTGGTTATAACAGATAATACATTATAGAGACACTAAGTGCTGGTTTTTTCCTATGAAGAATGTTTATTTTTGTTCTAGTGTCAGTTTGGTTTCTTGATCATCTTGAACTTGTGTGGGCTTGGTTTTATGCTTTGTCAAGGAAAATCAGCGGAATGTCTAAGAAATTTACCAAGCCTATCTCATTGAGTAATACATAACCTTCAAAACAAGCTTTCCTTGTGGATCTTGTAAAGAGTTAATTTTACAAGGTAGGTTTAGAGTTAGTCTTACTCTAAGGCAAACTACAACCTATTGACAAAATCTGCCCTACTACACATTTTTATAAAGAAAACTTATTGTTACAAACCCTACTTTTCATATTTTATATGGCTACTTTCACATTAAAACTGCAAAATTGAGTAGTGGCAACAGAGACTATAGGGCCCTCAAAACCTAAAGTACTATTACAAGACTCCTTATGGAAAAAGTTTTCCAACCCCTGCTCTATGGTGTGGTTGCTTTATCACAGCTGGATGTGAAAAACCCACAGGGTATAGCTTCTTCTTCTTTTTTTCCCCCATATTTTTCCTCTCTGCAGCTTCTCTGCCTATTAGGTAGATTGTTACCTTGTTGGCTCAGGCTGGTTAATAGAATACCCTATGTGGCAAGAATTCTGCAGCTGCTGAAGGCTTGTTCAGTAGAGACGGACTGAAACATTAGTCCTTTGCTGAAGAACCAAAGCAGGCTGCTCCTTTGTCTTCGTGAAGCCTCTGAGGCACAAAGACTCAGTCCATTCATCATCCTCCTTAGTCTTTTATGAGTTGAGTGACCAGTATGCTCATGTGAGGACAATGTCACATTTCTCCCTAATCCAGATCTCTGAACACCAAGGTCTTTCCCAGATATTTTGCTTTCTGATTCTTGTCTCTGAATTGGGATGTCCTTCTGACACACATCCTCCCTGTAGGGGTAAAGGTCCACAGCAGTTCTCCTTGCTATTTAGACTCCCAAGAGTCTAAATCCTTATATTCAGCATCCAGATGTCTGAGCAGCTCTTTTCTCCAGAGAAGCAGTAGTTTGTATTAGAAATTGGGAAGGAAAGGAATTCATTTTCAGATACCCCTGCTTATAGAATCTTCATTTACTTGTTGAACAAGTATTTACTGAGCACCTACTAATGTTTCAGGCACATTTCTAGGCAGCAGAAACTCAGTTGTGAGCAAAACAGGCATGTCACCTGCCTTCAAGGAAACTAGAGGGAAAGACCTGCATTAAATGAATGATTCCATAAATGATTTGTAATTATAAATCATTACACTGCTGTGAAGGAAGACTCTGGAGTGGTATGAGAGAGCACAGTGGGGAGCTGACTCAGATGCACACAGGCTCATGAACACACATAACCTCTCCCTGGGATTGTTTTTAGCTTTCTGTGTCAGTGTCATTATCCCCATGGAAGCATCTTCTGCCCTAGCTATGTCCTCCAAGGATGTGGTATATTAATATTTTAGCTAGTGATAAGGCTTATAAAACTAAATGTTTCAGAAACATCCAGATTTTCACTGTAAAATTATCCCAGGTAGAGTCAAGGTAATTCTAAGCTACTAAGCAGAACAAAGGTGAGAAGACTGTTTATTACTGATAAACTATTTCCTCCAGGGAACAAGTATGAGTATTCTGAAATCTGCTTACAAGCTCTTGTGGCTGAGGAGAGGAGGGATAAGGGGTAAAGGTGGAACACAGGTGACTTCTGAACTAATTTCCTGGAGGACTGAAGCTCAGTGGTAAATGACTGGGACAAATCATTTCTTTATCAAGTCAAGATAAAGTAAAGTGAAAGTGATGTTTTTTGAGTCAGTGATTCTTAGAACTTCTGTTTTTTTTTTGTTTTTTTTTAATATTGGTAAGAATTGTTCCATTGTGGGAAAAAACTGAGACTTAAGGAAAAAGCAGACCTGAAGCAAACAGATTAATAGACGAGTCAACACTAAACCTGAGTTTGGTGATTTTCAGTCCAGTATCCTATTACTAGTTTCCAGACACTTGCTTGGTAGTGAGTCAGAATTTGATTGATCTGTTGCCATGACTTATCACTTTATATAAAAACACTACTCCCAGAAAATGTTAGTAGAGAAAGAATTGCTTCATAATGAGTTTAAGATCAAAATAACCATGAGAAATTCAGTAATTGTTATAATGAAAGGCTGTCGTAACATACTCAGAAGGATTAGATTTAATTTTTAATATTTATGTTTATTTTACTTACTTAAGAAAAAAGGAAAATTAACATCATACTTACAGAAAACAAGGTTATCTGGAATTGATGCATTTCCTCTCAGAAGGGTTGACTTGATTTTTTAATAATTATATTTATTGATACACAGGTAGTCACATCTATTAAGACATAGCTGCTAAATATTTGACATTTTCATGCATCATTACAATTTTCATTATCTAGTTGAGAAAGTCTTATTGATTCATTTTGCATATATATCACAAATAAAACATACCTATTATACATAATGTATGCATTATATATATGTAAACAGAAAGCAGAAAAGGCATACATAATCATCTGCCATGCACACAAGCATGCACATGCATATGACACAAAGCAGTAAGGCCGCTTTACATAAGCCACCAAGAATATATGACGATCAATACTATTGCTTTATAGCAGCTTTATTTGTTTGCCATTATTCCACAAAGGCTCAGAGTGCTTATTTGACAAATTAAAATAAGAAATGAATGTTATATATAATATCAGTGGTAAAGAAAATCAAATGTACAGAAGAAATTTTGGAAGGAAATATATCCATATATATGTCTCTATATCTATGTCTATATCTATATTGACACACATATACATGTGAGTTTATACACGTGAGATTTTATATATATATATATATAAATTATACGTGTGACATACAGGCATACCTCAGAGATATTGAAGGTTCAAGTTCAGACCACCACAATAAGGAGAACATCAGAATAAAGCAAATCACATGAATATTTCAGCTTCCCACAGCATATAAAATGTGTATTAAGTGTGAAACAGCATTATATCTAAAATATCAATGTAAATCCCTTAATTAAAAAAATGCTTTATTGTTAAAAACTGCTAGTGATCATCTGAGCCTTTAGCAAGTCATAATCTTTTTCTGATCAGGGTGTGGTTGCTAAAGATTGGAGTGGCTGTGGCAATCTCTTGAAATAAGACAATGAGGTTTGCCATATCACTTGACTCTTCCTTTCACAAAAGATTTCTCTGTAGCATCACATGCTATTTGATAGCATGCTACCCGCAGTAGAACTTTTTTCAGAATTAGACTTAGTCCTCTCAAACTCTGCCAGTGATTTATTAACTAAGTTTATGTAATATTCTAAATTTTTTGCCATCAGTTCAACAATGTCCATAGCATCTTCACTAGATTCTATCACACAAAATTCACTTTGCTTATTTATAAGAAGAAACTCCTTATCTGTTCAAGTTTTATTATATGATTTCAGCAATTCTGTCACATCTTCAGGCTCCACTTCTGATTCTCATTCTCTTGCTATTTCTGCCACATCTGGGATTGCTTCCTTTACTACAGTCTTGAACCTCAGAAGGTCATTCAGTTGGAATCAACTTCTTCTAAACTCATATTAATGTTAATATTTTCATTTTCTAGTTCTTTATGAAGTGTAAAGTGAGGTTACTTAATTGCTATTTTAGAGTAGCCATTTATTTCTCTAAGCTTCTCTGGTAGTGCTGCTTTTGCTGCATCCCATAAATTTTGGTATGTTGGGTTTTTGTTTTCATTTGTCTCAAGATGTTTTTTAATTTATCTTTTGATAAATTGTTCATTCAAAGTGTGTTGTTTTACTTCCACATATTTGTAAATGTTTTGGCTTTCCTTGTATTATTGATTTCTAGTTTCATTTCATTATGGTCAGAGAAGATACTTGGTATGATTTCAATCTTCTTCAATTTGTTAAGACTTGCTTTGTGACTTAAAATATGATCTATCCTGGAAAAGGGTTCACTTGAGAATAATGTATATTCTATTGATGTTGGTTTGAATGTTTTATATATTTCTGTTAGGTTCATCTGGCCCATAGAATTGGTCAAATCCTCTGTTTCTTTGTTGATTTCCTGTCTGTTTGCTCTGTTTTTTATCATGAGTAGGATATTGAAACCTCCCACTATTATTGTTACTGGCTATTTCTCCCTTTAGTTCTGGTTTCATAAATTTAGGTGTACTGATGTTGGGCGTATACATATTTATAACTGTCAAATAATTCTGATAGATTGACCCTTTTTTCACTCTCTTCTGCTCAAAAATATACATGTAGTCTTAGGGAAGTTCCCTTGCACATGACAAACCACTTTTGTTAATTTCTTTCAAAATTCTCTCTTTGGCCATGACTGGAGAAAATTCTGCAGATCAATTTTTATCCTTGGGTAAGGAGAGATTGAAAGGGAGTTTCATATAAATAGATTATATTTGAAATTAAGATGATGTGAGGAGCGATAGATGCTGAGGGGAATGAAAAAGTATTTGTCAAATCAAGAAAATAGCTTTTTGAGGAACATGAAAGGTTCCTTCTGAGATCTTATCACATACTCATAATAGCACCGCTATATATTATATTAATTATCTTATAATTTTCTCTAGAAGTTATAGTAAATTAATGTTCAGAGCAGAGAAATAAATTTGTGGGTTGATCCAGGATTGAGTTTGTAGAACTGATTGGGGATTAGTAAACTGAGGGTGTGGAATTTTGGAATTTTGGAATTTTCCTCTCTAATTTTATTTGTTTTCTTAGCTCCTGATGAGAATACATGAAGGTTCTGACTCCAGTTCCCCACTTTGCCTCACACTCCACAAGGAATTATGATATATTATTTTTTATGATTTCTTGAGATTATATTTAGAAAAAATTTTGTTTAACTTCCGAATGTAATTTAGTAATGAACATCTCTAAAAAGTCCATAAGTAGTCTGGCTTTGGGAATGGCTTAATACAAAGCTAACTCAAACAATGTCAAGTTCATCCATTTTTACTGATCTCCTCTGAATTGTTTCCTTTCTAAGGCTTCTTCTGGGGGAACTTCTGAGAGCTTTAGGCTCTCATTGACAGATACCCAGTGTACTGGAAATTAAATAATCCACTTCCCCCATAACTCAATCTAAATGCTAATTCAATGTTGTTGATCAAGATTAGTTCAACTTAGGAGGTCATATGTCCCTTCTTGAACCAATCATTGTGCTATAGGAAATAATATTCTTATTGACTCATCTTGGTTCTTTGGCTCTTTCCTTGCTTCCCCAGTGGAGTCAACTCTGCCTTCCTAAAGATGAGTAAGGAAGCAATGGTTCCTTATAAGAATAGAGTGGATGCTGAGAGGCAAAAGAAACAATAAAATCTCCCACTCCAAATCTTTAAAATGTCCACTCTCAACTTCTGGTTTAAATGTTGGATTGATACACTAGTTTATCTCCTCTCTTACGACATGCCTGATAAAACCTGGCAAATGAATTTAAAAAATAATAAATCTGTAAAGATAAAGAGAATGGAGGGTTGGAGAGTATCAGCTGAAAGATTTCTACAATTTTTGAAAGATCTATAGCAAATGGTGAAGTGGTAACTGACATAACTGACTTTTGAAAGTTGCCATCTAAGTGCTTGTAATGGTAAATTCAGATAAGAAATAAGCCAATTCACTCTGAAGAACCCATGAAAGGTTCACTACTTAGAGATTCCAGATAACTAAGAAATATAAGTATCAGCACAGGGATTAAAAACATTTAGAATAGTTAAAAGTCTCTATATTATATAGCTGAACACTAGATTCCCTTCATTACTGTATGCATCAAGGAAACTTCCCTTTCTGTTACTTCCACCATCAACTCTAGTACTGCTTTCAGAATGTCAGCAGCCAGGGGCAAACCAACACCCACTTGCAATCAGGATATTAGAAATTTTTTTCTATGAAAAAATAAAAGGCCCCAGAGAAAAGACATCCTGATTGCAATTTCAACCGTCCCCAATGAAAATGTCTCCTTAATAACAATTTTGAATATTTAAATGCAATGGATTAAATGTTTTCACAATTCTGAGTTAAAATTACTTTCAGGATGATATTTTATGTCTACTATGTTAACAATCTACCATGAAAAATTAAGCCAATTTCAGATATTCAAAAGATTGAAATATATACTTGCATATATATGTCTTTTCTTAGGCATATAATAGAGGATGTACTTCAGCAAAAAAAGATAGTAAATGGAGAAAAGAAGTGATGGTGTCCAAAAAGGAGAGAGTTTTAAAAGAGAGAACAGTGAAAAAAGCATTTTAGGAGGTCAGATGCATATCTGACCTACAGAGACCTAGAGTTGGGATTGGTTCAAGAAAATAGATGGTGCAAGGTTCTGTGAAAGAGAACTTTATGTTAATAATACACATATGAGATGTTGGAGAGATGTTAGAACATTTAGAAATGCTATCTACAAGACTATCATTCAACAAAAAGTAGCTACTAATGATGTAGATCTCACATCTTAATTCTAAAACCTTTAAAATTTTTTATTAGCAAATTCATCAACCCACTGCTCTGACTTCTTTGTCTTATGTCTATAATTATATCTCTATCATCTATTCTGGGGGAGGTTATTAACACCTAATCCATTCATGTGGCATCAAGGACTTTTCTATTAATATATCCATCACCTAGGGCAGTGCCTGTAACCCAAGTCAGGCAGGTTTGAACTGGCCCAGGCCAGCTAAACAACAATGACAACTGCAACAACAAAATAGCTGGGCATTGTGGTGGGTGCCTATAGTCCCAGCTACTTGGGAGACTGAGGCAAGAGAGTTGTTTAAGCCCAAGAGTTGGAGGTTGCTGTGAGCTGTGATGCCATTGCACTTTACCAAGGGTGACACAGTGACAATATTTTTTAAAAAAAAAAAAAAAAAAAAAAGCAACAAAACCCTCCAAAATATATCAGCTTGAAATAAGAAAAAAAGAATAGGTCCTAATCTGGTGTTTGGTTTATAGTGAAATGGAAAGAAGATTGTTCTAGGGATCAGAAACAGTTGGGGTATATACCAGCTCTTCTGATATCAAGCTGTGTGACTTTGGATAATTTGTTCATTCTCTGCTCTTATTCTTTTGCTCTTCATTAAATAGAGTCAAAACTATATAGAATGCTATAAGTTGTAAATTAGATTTCAAGATATTTTCAAAACCATAATGCCCTCTGAGGAGACCATACTGTTGAAATTACTCTATTTACTCAGATCCCATCTTGCCACATAAATCTTCCTAGCTGACTTCTGAAAGAAATTATGCAATGTTTGCAGCAATAGTTATCTCAAATGTGCTGGTATCTGAGAATCATTGAAGACAAAGTTTTGTTGTGATATTTGGGATTAGGGTCAAAACTCTGGTATTTAGAATTGTGTGGTTTTATTGGATCCTTTGTAGCTCTTTGGGATTGCTAGTTAACACCTGGGCTTTATTCTGGGATGCTGGAATTTGATAGCTAGTTGGATTACATGGAAACTCGGTGGGGCTGAGAAACAATCAATGATGTATGTACACACACATATGCACACACATGTGTATGTTCCAGAGACAGGTAATATAGAAATACATAATGTGTGTTCATGTATACACACCTATATGCAGGTATTCTAGGAAGAGCAAACCTAACCTTCCCCTGCTTTTTTTTTTTTTCTATTCAGCCCCTCAATTGATTGGCTGCTGCTCACCCATACTGGGGATGTCTATTTGCTTTACTCAGTCCATCAATTCAAATGCTAATCTCTTCCAGAAACATCTTAACAGACACAACCAGAAATAATGGTTAATCTGTTATCTGGGGATCCCGTGATCCAGTCAAGTTGACACATAAAATTAATCATCACAGAGACCCTTTTGTATGCATTTCCAAAACTTAAAAACAAGTGCAGAGACGGCTGTATTTGCTGGTGTCAGGTCAATTTTCTTTATGTAAATAAAAGTTGAGAAGATCAAGAAAATTCAGCTGCTACTAGGAGTGTGTTTATGCTTACCAGTGGGAGATTAAAAACCAATTTCACACCTGATAAATAAGGTACAACTAATCTGATTTCACTACAAAGATTTCAAACAAGTCTTCCCTGTCTAAGGCCACATTTATTTTTCCAAGGTAGGGATCACCACATTCTAGCTTTCTTTGCACTGGTGCATGTGGAAGAAAAAATACACATAAGAGACTAAAAGCTTTAGAGTCAGGTACAACCGGGCTTACATTTTAGCTTCGGCAAATATAAATCATATAAACTTGGGCAAGTTACTTAACCATGCTGAATCTCAATTTCCTCCTCTGCAAAATGGAAAGAGTATTAGTATTTCCTTCCTCAAAGACAATTTGGAATATTAAAGGAGGTAACATGTATGTTTGGGGCTGCACTAAATGGTGGTGATAGCAATGAAACACCTGACTACCTAAACACCTCACTTTTAGTATCTATACTCCCCATAGCACATAATATATGTTTAATAAATATGTATTGAATGAAAAAAATCTAATCATTGCTTCCTCTCCTAGTTCCTTCAGTTCAGCACTGGCTTCTTCTGGCCATTTTACTTATACTCTGCTCTGCTCACCCTTAGTCTCAGTTTACCTCGTTTGACTTTACCTTATGTTCTCTGTCAGGACCCTGTATGACACAAGGAGACTATATCTCAGAAAAAAATATATAGTTTCAATGCTTCCAGTAAGTCTCTGATTTATGCTATTGTTTTCTGAAACCAACCTTTGGGCAAACCATTTCTCCTTTTAGGAGACCCACCTAAAAGGGCCTGTTCTTGGTATGCAAAGGTAAAATAAAGATGTTATGCTAATAGGTTACATCACAATGTTTAAATTGCCAAAAGTGTGGGAAACGTTAAATGCTCCAGAAAAGGAAATTGGTTATAGATATTATGATACACCCATTGATGTAATACCTGAAGCCACAGAATTATGTCAAGGCTTCAGCATTGGTTACAATATGGCAATCCAGAAAGGAAGAATAGGCATATCTCCTTTTCACTCAGAGAGATGTGTGTGTAACAAATTCAGGGAAGTCTAGAGTACTGAGTACATGGTTAAGGATGTTTCTGTGCTGAAGATGCTGACTCTGCCTCCTGAAACTCCAGAATATGTGAGAGATACAGGAAAGCATGCTGCTAGTGAGGAAAATCTGTCTCTTTAGTCATTGCTGTGATTTAAATGTATTTGTCCCTCTAAAATTCATGTGCTAGAACTCAAATTACATATTAAGAGGAGGGATCCTTGGGAGGTGATTATACCATAAAGGATCCACCCTTATTGATGAGATTAGTGCTCTTATGAAAGGGATTGATGGAACTACTATTTTTTTTTTCACTCTGTTGCCACCTGAGAGCAGAGTTGCAAGCCTACAAACTAGGAATTCTTCCTTAAGTGGGAACTTTGACAGACTGCCAGGGTCTGGCAGAAAAAGGGAGACAAAACGCTATGAAATTTACACACACACACACACATATTCTGACCTGTGAGAGATCACACCATGTCAGCCCCTCGTGAGGCTAACAAGAGCTGTTTCAAGCCCAGAATTTAAGGCTATTTATTAGAAATTTGGGGGCATGTATACAAAACAAAAAGTGAAAAGGTAACATTTCATGTTTCAATTTAATAAGCAGTTCTTTGTTCAAGGAGGAAAGTTGTCAGGCTGAAGAACAGGAAAGTACTAAGCTACAGATCAAAGAATACTTTGGGGAGAATTTAACGAGGGAAATTTATAGTTTACAGGTCAAGGCACCTACAGATGCAGGTTATCTGTGGGGGAAACTATCAATGACTTTATAGTTTTATTTATATTCTGTCTCTAAGCTGCTGCTCTAGACATTTCCCCAGCTATTTTCTCATCTACTCTGCTGGACATTCCAACCCCCTTTGCCACCATAGATGTGCATTGCTGTGGGGGGTGGTGCTGAAACTCGGGGTCATATCCTGCTTGAGATTTTAGGGAATTAATGTCGCTAAATCCTCAGCAATATTGAAAAATGTATTCTCCATGTATACTTAGTGTCTGTCTCCTCTGCTAGAATGCTGGCTCTAAGAGGGCAGAGATCTAAATCTGCTTTGTTCACTACTATATCCACTGTGCTTTAACCACATAAGCATGTGCTATGTGCTGTTAGGCACATAGCAGATGCTTAACTAGTGCTTATTGAATGAATAACACTTTGTTATACATTCTTAGTCAATTAAAATACTTTCCAATAACTTAAAAATCTTATTAATACATAAATTCACATACAATCAAATTCACACATTTAAAGTATACAATTCAATTACTTTCAATGTGCTCACAAACTTGAGCAACCAACACTACAATCAATTTTAGAATATTTTTATCACCCCTACCCCAAAAGAATATTTTCCTCATTAGCGGTCACTCTCCTTCCCCTCTCTTCACCAGCTCTTGGAAACCATAGATTTGCCTATGCTGGACATTTCATATAAATACAATGATATAATAAGATGTGGCCTTTTATGTCTGGCTTCTTTGACTTAGTATAGTTTTTTCAAAATTCATCCATGTAGTAGCATGTGTAAGTACTTTATTCTGTTTACAGATGAATAATAGCCCATTATATAGACAAATACACCACATTTTATCAGTCTATTAGTTGATAGACATTGGGGTTATTTCCATTTTTCATCTATTATGAATAATACAGCTTATAAACATTTATGTACAGTTTTTTGTGTGGGCATGTTTTCAATTCTCTTGAATCTAGGAGTGGAAATGTTGGGTCACATGACGCTATATTTAACTCTTTGAGAAACAGCCAAACTGCTTACCAAAGCAGCTGCACCATTTTACATATCTGCTGTATGTACGAGGGCTCCAATTTCTCCACATCCTCATAAACACTTGTTATCTTCTGTCTTTGTGATTATAGCCATCATAGTGGGTGTGAAGTGGCACCTCATTATGATTTTGATTTTGATTTCCCTAACAACAAGCAGTGTTGAACATCTGTTTGTGCTTACTGACTTTTTGTTTATCTTCTTTGAAGAAATGTTTTTGTAAACTCTATTCCCCCTTAAAAATTGTGTTACATGTCTTTTTGTTGTTGACTTACAAGAGTTCTGTATATATTCTGGATTCATGTTTTTATTTATTTTATATATCTTTATTAGATATATTGTTTGCAGATATTTTCTCCCATTCTTTTAGGTCATCTTTTCACTTTCTCGAGAGTGTCCTAAAAATTGCTCAAGAGAGTAAAACAGCTTTTAATTTTGATAAAATCTACATTTATTCTTAAGTTTCTTGTGCTTTAAATGTCATAGCTAAGAAACAATTGACTGATTTAAATTCAAGAAGATTTACAGCAACATTTTAAAAAGAATTTTCTAGGTCTAGAGCTTGCATTTAGCTCTTTGATTCATTTTGAGTTAATATCTCTGTATGAAATGAGATAAGGATCCAACTTTATTCATTTGTATGAGGATATCCACTTGTTCCAGGACTATTTGTTTTAAAGAATATACTTTCTCCTTTGAAATTTTTTGGCACCCTTGTTGAAGATCAATTGTCTATTTGTCTTCATGAGTTTGCTTCTGGACTCTTAATTCTATTCCATTAATCCAAATGTCCATCTTTGTGCCAGTACTATACTATCTTGATTATTGTTGCCTTGTAGTAAATTTTAAAAGCAAGGAAGTGTGAGTCCTCTTACTTTGTTCATTATCAAGACTGTTTTGGCTTTTGTATGTTGTTTGCACTTCCATATGGATTTAAGGATAAGTTTGTCAATTTCTCCAAAACAAGGAATTTGGAATTTTGATAGAGATTGTGTTGAATCTGGAGAATAGTGCTACCTTCTGATGCATAAGCACAGGAAGTCTATGTAGACTTCAGAAAGTATTGTCAGAAAATATTAAGATCCATACTATACACAGACCACCACAATGGCCCACCAGCAGAAAAAAGACATCTGGAAACTAAAGGACAAAGCTGAGCTTCCAAATGGCCCAAGTGATAAAAGTAGGCAACAGACTTCCACAAAACAAGGCAAACAGAACCCCACTCTATTTATCAATTCTCTCAATAAATGTGAATGGCTTCTATGCCCCACTGAGAGGTACAGGGTGGTAGACTTGATTTTTTAAAAAGCACAAGTCAACTATATGATACCTTCAAGAAACACATCTAACCTCCACGAATAAAGCAAGACTCAGGGTGAATATTAGAAAACAATATTTCAGGCAACTGGAAATCAAAAGAAAGCAGGAGTTACAATCCTATTTGCTGACACAATTGGCTTCAAAGTGACAAAAGTAAAGATAGGTAAAGATGGATACCATATACTGGTTGAGGGAATAATACAATAAGAAGATTTTTTAATCTTAAATATTTATGCATCCAACTTAATTGCTCCCAGATTTATAAAATGAACCCTAACCAGTGTGAAAATATGTTATCTTACAACTCAATAATAGTTTAGGACTTTAACACCCCATTGACAGAACTGGACAGATTCTCCAAGTAGAAGCTAAACAAAGAAACAATGGACTAAATCATGACTTTAGAACAAATGGGCTTTATAGACATACACAGAAGATTCTACCCCAATAATATTGAGTATGGATTTTCTCTAATCAGCTCATGAATTATTCTCCAAAATTAATCATAGTCTAGGACACAAATCAAACCTCAATGAATTGAAAAAATAGAAATTATACCTTGTATCTTTCAGATCACAATAGAATAAAAATAGAACTCAACTCCAACAAAAACCTTCATCTCCCACACAAAGTCATGGAAAATAAAAAACCTTATACTGAACTACAACTGGGTCAAGGAGGATATAAAGAACATTATTAGATTCCTCAAACAAAATGACAATGAAGCTACAAGCTATCAAAACATGTCGGATACTACAAAGAAAAACCCAGTCCTAAACCTAGCAAGAAAAAGAAAAGAACTAAAGAAAAGAAAACCAAAATTAGATCAGAATTAAGTGAAATTGAAAACCATTCAGATTAACAAAACAAAAGGTTGGTTCTTTGAAAAGATAAGAAAAAATGGATAAACCTGTGTCCAGATTAACTAGAAGCAAAAAGTAAGATCTCGAATAACCTCATCAGAAATGAAAAGGGGGAAATAATAATTGATACCACAGAGATAGAAAAGATCATTTCAGATTACTATAAAAAACTCTATGCCCAGAAATTTGAAAATGTGTAGGAAATGAACCAACATCTGGAATCACGCTACTTCCCTAGACTTAACTAGGAAGAAACAGAACTCCTGCACAGGCTGATATGAAGTGCTAAAATTGCAATAATAATAAAGAAGCTTCCAAAAAAAAAAAAAGTGCTGACCAGATAGTTTTATATCAGAATTCTATCAAATCTTCAAAGTAGAGCTTATACCCATATTGCAGAACCAATTCCAAAACATCAAGAAAGAAGGAACTCTTCCTAACTCCTTCTACTAAGCATATGCCACCCTCATACTAAAACTATAAATGGATATACCAACATTAAAAAAAATATATATATAACAATTTTATTAATGAATATGAAGTCAAAAATACTCAATAAAATCCTAGTTAACAGAACACAATTACACATTAAAAACGTATACATCATGGTCAGGTGGGCTTTATCCCAGAGATGTAAGGCTGGTTCAACATACACAAATTCATAAAGGTAATTCAGAACATCAATAGAAGCACAAACAAAGACCATATAATCCTCTCAATAGATACAGAAAAAGCATTCAACAAAATTCCACATCCTTTCCTGACAAAGAACACTTCAGAAAATGAGGGTTTTTCAAACTGATAGAAGCCATCTATGACAAACCTACAGCCAATGCCATACTGAATTGGAGTAAAAATGAAAGCATTTTCCACATAGAACTGTAACAGAGAAGGATGTCCACTATCATCACACTATTGAACATAGTGCTGGAAGTCCTAGCCAATGCAATCAGGCAAGAGTATCCAAATGGGGACAGAAGAGGTAAAACCATTACTCTGTTGATGATATAATCTTATACTTAGAAAACCTCACAAACTCAACTATGAGACTCCTGGAAGTTAAGAATGTAGTAACATCTTAGGATATAAAATCAGTGTCCACAAATCAGTAGCCTTCATATATGTCAACAACAGTCAAATTGAGAATCAAATTAAAGACACAATACCTTTCATAATAGCTTCAAAGAAAATGAAATACCTGGTAATATACCTAACAAAAGATGTGAAGGATCTCTAGAGAGAACTATGAAACCCTGAGAAAAGAAATAGCAGAGGATGTTAACAAATAGAACATCCCAAGCTCATGGCTTGGGAAAGAATCAACATTATGAAATTGACTAAACTACCCAAAGTGATCTATAAATTTAGTGTAATCCCCATCAAGCACCACTGTCATACTTTGAAGAACTTGAGTGAATAGTAATTCATTTCATATGGAACCAGAAAAAACTCTGAAGCTAATGCAATTGTAGAAATAAAAAAAAAAAATTTGTCTGCATCACATAACCAGATTTCAGGTTATATTACAAGTCTATATTGACCCAAACAACATGATCTTGGAGTAAAAATAGAGACTTATATCTATAGAACAGAACAGAAACTGGAGGTGAAACCAACCCATCTTATCTTTGCCATGTGATCTTTGATAAACCAAACAAAAGCAAACACTAGGGAAAAGAATCCCTATTTAATAAATGGTGCTGAGAGAACTTGTTAGTCACATGTAAAAGGCTGAAACTGGACCATATCTCAAACCACTTACAAAAAATGAACTCTCATTGGATATAGGATTTAAATCTAAAACACAAAACTATAAAAATTCTAGAAGAAAGTGTGGCAAAAACTCTTGACAGTACTGGCCTGGGAATAGATTTTATGAAGAAGACCACTTTGACAATCACAGCAATACCTAACATAAATAAATAGGACATGATCAAGCAAAAAAGCTTTTACACACCTAAGGGCACAACAACTAAAACAGACAGTCAAGTTTCAGAATTGGAGAAGATATTTGAATGCAATAAATCAGACAAAGGGCTTAATAACTATAATCTACAGAGAACTCAAACTAATAAGCAAGAAAAGAACAAATAATTCCATTTATAATTAGGTAAGAGACATGAACAGAGCCTTCTCTGAAGAAGACACATGGCCGACAAATGAAAAAATGTTCATCATCCCTAATTATCATAGAAATACAAATCAAAAACCACCTAGAGGTATCATCTAACCACAGTGAGAATAGCTCACATCACAAAGTCCCAAAGCTGCAGATGCTTGTGTGGATGTGGAGAGAACACTTTTATACTATTGATATGATTAAAAACTAATATAGTCTCTTTGGAAAGAATTATAGACAATCTTCAAAGAGCTAAAAGTAGATCTTCCGTTTGATTCTACAATTTCATTACTAGGTATCTACCCAGAAAAAAAATCATTTTACCATAAGGATATTTGCATAGAATGTTTACATCAGTTTAATTCCCAATCACAAAGATGTGGAAACACTCCCCAAACCCATTAACCCATGAATGGATTAATAAACTGTAACATGCATATATGTGTGTATGTATATATATCTACATATGTATAATACACTACTACTCAGCCACAAAAGATGGAGACTTTACATTTTTTTGTATTTACCTGGGTGGAATTAAAGAATATTCTTCTTAGTAAAGTATCTCAAGAATTATAATAAAGAAGCAAGCACCTTATGTACTCAATACTAATTTGAAAGTAATAGATGAACAACTACAGGCCCACAGGAGAGAAAATCACAATCAAATTCAAGTGGGGGGAATGGCAAAAGAGGGAGGGGGCTCAGTAAGCTTACACCTAGTGTGTGCAAAGTAGTGGTATGTGGCATAGCTCCTAGGCAAAGGATTCAACTACACCTTAGATGCTACCTAACAAATCCAAACAATATAACTCAATTGTATATGTGCTTATATTAATCTGAAAAAAAAAGAGAGAAAGAAAGAAATGGAGAGGGCAGATGTTCATGTATTATTTCTGGTATATGAAAAAAAAAGATTTGATTTTTCACCATGATGTGTATTGGCTATGGTTTTTTAATACTAAGTTTACTATGGAAGTTTTGTGACTGACTGTGTTGTGGTCCATTCTTTCACTTTAAAGAAATACAGTCAACACCAGACAAGATCCTACTGATTCATCCACGCAAGTTTCAACTTGCTTGGCTTATCGGTGTTGCTGGGAGGGTCTCATTTGTTTCTGTCCACACAGCACTCAGTTGGTGTCAGCTGTGGAGGTGAGAAGAGAGCATTTTTTGGTGATGATTTTCTATGATTTTAAAATTGGGTTAAACAAGTCTCAATGCCTTGAGCATTTACAACAGGATTTAGGGACCTTACACTTCCTGTAAGACAATTTTTTAGTGGTTTTAGGAATTTAGGAAAAGCCAAACATTACCAAAAGAGGAGGAGAGGAATGGGCTTCTGGCAACCCCAATGACTGAGGAACACATCGCTGCTGTGGAAAAAATGGTTTTCAAAAACAATCAGGTAACATTTAAGGACATCGAAGTGGCATTACAGATTAGATTGCCAGCAGTGTCCTGCATTATTGTCTTCCAATCAGGAAAGTTTCATCCCAACTGGTGTCTCAGACTTGGACAGATGAGCAAAAGTGCATCTGTGTTGAATGCTGTGAAGAAATGCTGGTTAGATTCAAAAGAGGCAAGACTAGATGTGTTTCTGATGTCATTACTGGTGATTAAGCTTGGATTACCAGTTTGATCTAGGGAATAAGCATCAGTTAACAGGATGGATTTTTTTTTATTTTTTTTATTGTTGGGGATTCATTGAGGGTACAAGAAACCATGGTACACTGGTTGCATTTGTTGGGAAAAGTCCCTCTTACAATCGTGTTTTGCCCCCAAAAGGTGTGGCACACATCAAGACCCCAAGACCCCACCCTCCTCACTCCTTCCCTCCCTCTGCTCTTCCTTTCTCCACCCCTCCCTCATTCTTCCTCTCTCTGCTCTCCCCTTCCTTCACCCCCACCGTGTCAATAATTGTCATTAATTGTCTTCATATCAAACTTGAGTACATGGGATTCATGCTTCTCCATTCTTGAGATGCTTTACTAAGAATAATGTGTTTTACTTCCATCCAGGTTAATACAAAGGCTGTAAAGTCTCCATTTTTTTTAATGGCTGAATAGTATTCCATAGTGTACATATACTATAGCTTGTTAATCCATTCCTGGATTGGTGGGCATTTAGGTTGTTTCCACATTTTGGCGAT
>CAUYON010159898.1:0-19370 GCA_963573935.1 Arctocebus calabarensis | reverse complement strand
ATATAGTGATCAAGGAAATGCCATGAAGGATATCTGTAACAGTATGATCAAAATATTTCTGAATGTATATGAATCGTGCCCTGTGATTGCACCAATGTACATAATTATGATTCAATAAAATTATTAAAAAAAAAAAAGGTATGATTTTTTTTTCTTGTTCAAAATAAAATCTTAACAGTGATTAACTTTCAAAAGGAAAATTATATAAGGCTACAAATTATAAAAATGAAAACCTTATATAATTTTCATTGCGAGAGTTGATCACTGTGAAAATTTTAATAAAATAAAAAACCCTATAATTAAAAAAGAAAAGTTTTGTCTTACTTTATTATCAGAGGTTATATTGATTTTTTTTATGGATATATTTAAAGAAAATACCAAACACATATTTGGGCATAAATATCTTGTGTGCATAAATGTAAGCAAATTTAATCAAAGGGAACATTATCTTTCTTTTTCCTACATCAACACAACCAGACATTGTGAGGAACACCATATGAGTTATTTTATGTTTATTAACATTAAAACATTATATACTTTACCCTAATTAAGATGTAACGATTTCCTAAGGGAGCTTGGAAAACCTATCTAACATGGATAATAATTTTTTTAGGATTCAATAAAACATTACTTTTCCATATTTACAAGAATGTGATCCTGATATGTCTGGGCACTAGCCCTCCTTATTCCATATAAGAGGAGAAATACTGAATTGGGAGGTAGGAGATTCATACTCGTGTTTTTAGTTCCATTTCTGCCACTAACAGTTTGGGCAAATTACTTCTCCTTTTTGAGTCTCATTTTTATTACCTCAAAAATAAGGATGTTGACTGAATATCATGTAAATTCTCTTCCTTATATTAAAATAATGCAAAATAACAAAAAGGTAGCTGAAGTTTCAGCCAGTGCTTTACAGGAATTCTTTACTAAAACCGATATTGTGGTAGAACAGTTTTATAGAAGACCTCTTTATGTTGAGTAGGACATGGGGGACGGTGTCCCTCTTTCTCGGGAATGAATGTCTAGAATCCAAATTAAAGAGCTAATGGGAAGTTTTAGTCTCATATTCTTAAGAGAACTGAAAGGAATAGAGCCAACTACTTAAAATGCACTCAGAGGCAGACACAGATTTTGCTAACCCACCTCTGTGGCACACTAGGTGGGCAGAGAACGTGAGGGTAAGAGAGGGAACTGAGCCACAAAAGTGTAGACAACTTGAACTGGGCAGAATCAGACAGCAGAATGGTGGTCAGCAGGGTCTGGGGGCTGCAGGTTGGTCAAAAGGTACAAAATTTGCAGTCGGATGGAGGAGACAAGTTCAAGAGACCTACCATACAGCATGCTGACAGTAGTTAGTAACAATGTATTGTATTCTTGAAAATTTCCAAGAAAATTGAGTTTTTTCAACCTGTTCTAACTACCACAATGATAAGTATGTGAGGTGACACATAGGCTAATTGTGCCATTTCACAATGTATATATGTTTCAATGTATATATGTGTGTGCTATATATGGTGAACATATATGTATTTTTAACTAATAGTTAGGAATAAAAACATGAGATTGCTTAGGAGTGCCCTTCTTTCTCCTGGCTTTAGGGCAGAGAAATGAATCCTTTGAACCATGTCAAGAGAATTGTCCTAGAGCATGAGGCTACCCGCCAAAATGAAATGGTGGTAAGGCTGCTGAAGTAAATCCCAGCATTACTGATTCGTCATTCTCCACATCCCCCAGAGCTTTCAAAGACATGTAAGGGGTCTTCTTACCTTCCACAGATCATCCAAGGAAGCAAGGTGGGCTGGAGGGGGCTGCCGTGGGCTCCAGGAGAGGGTGTGGCCCCTGGGCTGGAGCTAAGGGAGATTTGGAGACCTGTTGCTTTTCTCTGAGTTGGTCCATAGCTGTAGAAGCAACTTGGGTGAGCAAAACATTTTCCAAAATGCTGTGTGCAGAGTTTCAGTGTTTCCAGCCCTGGATCCATAAAAATTACCTACGAATCTTTTTAACTGTGCCTCAGATATTCTGACAACTGATTTGAGTGAGATTCCACGTGCCAGGGTTCTCCAAAAGCTCCCCAGGTGATCCAATGTGAATTCAGAGTTGATTTGTAGGCAATCTGTCCCATGATTTGGGACCCCAGGTGGTAGGCGGCCTCCCAAGGAGCACACCAGGAGCCACTCCGCCCGCCAACACGCAGCCCTTCCCTGCAGACAGCTCTTGCCATCTCTCGTCCTTCCTCCTCCCTCCAAGACAATGGAGGGACTAGATCCAGAGAGGCAAGGCTAGCACAGATCAGACCGTGACCCCACCTAAATCAGGTTGAATGTTTAACATTAAATTGACAAATGAACTCTGGCCAAAGATGCCATTTAGAGATGAGAAGGAGGGTTATTAGAATCAAGTTGAAAGCAGTGATGGAGAAAGATTAAAACACATCATGTTAATACTTTCCATTATCTATTATTGCATACCAACCTATTCCAAAACCCAATGACTTAAAATTACAGACACATAAGAATGTCTTAGGACTTTGTGAGCTAAAATGGGGTTGGGGCACAGCTGGGTGATTCTTCTTGCCCATGCGGTGTCAGCAGGTGGCATCTCCCATTGTTCATCTGGTGGATGGGCCAGTCCGGAGGGCACAAGATGCTTTGCTCACATCTGCACCTTGGTGTGATGGCTGCAAGGTAGACTCACTTGGAGGTGTCCCCCAGAGTGTCTATGCAGGGCCCCTCCAGCACGGTCATTTGAGGGTAATCAGACTGCACACAGGGCACGCCAGGGCTCCCGGGGGCAATGCCCAAGGTCCCAGGGAAGAAGCACAAGGTTTCTCTTGACCCAGACCTACAACATCCTATCCACCATGTTCCAATCACATCACTAAGGCCACATAGTGAATATCTCCTACACAAACAGTGGATCTTACTCTGCCTTGTGGCCGGATGTGACGTGGCTGGCTCTGGCCATCTGTGCTGCTCATGTCCTGATCTGGTCTGAGGTTCTTGTTGCTGATGTGGAACACCATCCACGTGGCAATGAACTGTTCACAGGAAGGCCTAGAGATAATTGAGGCTGACGTGCTTATCCTGTGGAAGCACATGCTGGAGCCCAGAAATGATTTGAACGAAGTCCTCAAACAAGGGAGTTTGAGGTAAAGCTGTATCCTACATCTGCCAACTACTGGCACCAGGATCTTGACTTTTATAGGTTATTAATGAACTAAGGTGTGGGGCTTTTGTTGAAAAAAAAGCAGAGCGCGTCCTGCCGGGCTAGCAGAGTGGGGTGTGGAGGAGCCTGGATGTGCATCATTTTCTTGCAACCGCTCCTGGGACTCTGGATAAATGAATACCTTTCTCCATCAATAAAATAGCACGATAATAGCATCGGAACATCTGTACTTACTTATCTCATATGTCAAAATACCTGAGGGTAAAACAACACTACTACCCAAACCAGCTCAATGGGTAGAGTCATTCAAAAGGGAGTTTGATGAATTTTTGTTTCTGAAAATGTCTTAAGGACAAAAAGACAGACTGTAAAGGCATTAATAATTTAAACATTGGGATGACACTCAAGGACTTTTTGCTGTGATTCACATCCTGAGCAGCACAGGTGATGAAAGTTGTAGAAATGTCATCCAAGCCCCTGATTGATTAGATTATAAATAGAGAAGAAAGAACTTGATGTTGGGGAAAAAAAGTACAGTTGAAGCCATGAAAGAAACAGAGGCTAAACATTGTGAATACTTTTTAGCTTTAAAATGTGCTGTGTTTCGAACGGTATAGCTGGCTTGGAGACCTTTGGATGAACAGTTGTAAAATGATGATGTGCCAGAGTGGGGCACAGGTATTGCAGTAAGTGGAGATTTTAACATCAGGGGCTGAGAGAAGAAAATGTCACACACCTGCTACAAATGTGACACAAGAGAAGCCGTGGAGTGGTTTATAGCATAGTTTTGAGCTGATGTGTTTAGGTGTGGACTGTTGGGATGTGAAAGTGTACAAAGACCATCTGGGGAAATTCATGGGTAAGAATGCGTACCAGAATGCCAGCTTCCTGAAGGCCGGTCTCAGCATCTGGCTCAGAGCAATCCAGTGATGTGCCCAGTATTTCAGCTTCCACGACAAGGAAGAGCTGAAAAGCTCCGCAGAGTGGCGATGTTCTGGGCTTAGAGAAAATAAACACAGAATAATCTGGGCTAGGAAAAGAATATTATTCCAACCCTCAGACCTAGAAGCAATGTTTTACTTTGGTGTAGCAATTTGAATCCTTGATGTGTTCAACTTACTTTAAATTTATTAATGGGAGTTACTACTAATCATGTGTGAACTAAAGCCCCTGCACTTGTTAGCAACATCCAGCCTTGGAAGGGTGTTAGAGATTAAGAGACAAGACGCATGGTCTCAGGCAGGGGCATTGCAGCTGTGCCCTGGTTGGCCTATTATGTCCAACTCAAATGTTTTTTGTAATTTCCTTCATTCTCTAGTTATTTGTCCACAGAGGTTACTAACCCTAACGATGCTTTAATTTAAGATTTCTTTTCCCCTTTCTCCTGTGGGGACCCTTTTGGTACCAAGATCCTGACTTTTATCTCCACTGCTTCGTGTGCAATGAGCTGATTGAAATGTACATCATTTTTGATAGAAGAATGTTTTGCAACATGTTTTTTCCCCCTCAGACAACACAAACTCATTTTAGCCTCATGAAATATTGGCCTCTGAAATAGCAATTCTCATTTTGAACTAATGCTAATACATTTTATGAAATTGATGTTACTACAATCCAGCAAAAGGCTTTTCTTAACCATAAATAGAATATTCTAAACAGGAGCCAGATGCTTTACCAGATAAATTCTATTAGAAAAAACAAGATACAAAGCTTTTGTATGAATGCTTTTGTATGTACTAAAAAAACTCAATTTTCTAAAAAATGCAGCAATTTGAGCAAAAGGATATTCTCAAAACTAAAGAACTTTAACAACAAACCTAAAGAGAAAGTAATGTAAAAAGCAGGAGTTGAGACTTAGCAATTATGAATTGGCCTGCAATGAACATATTCATATTTTTTGTTCCAATTTCCAGGCAATTTTTCAGATTTAGCTTCCAGCCCTTTATTGTGTTTTAAAATGTGTCTGTTATAGTTTTAATTTGTAACAGCTATTGTGTTTCCATGTTGGTCATTTTAAATAACATTCTGTTCTTGTTTTATGGATATACTATCTTATCTCTTTGAAGATACTAATTAAATAAACTTTACAAGTCTTCTTCTGCTCTTTCTGTTGATTTTTCCTTCTGCTGTTACATTTTGGTTTGTCTTTTGGGCTGGAGTCTTCCTCAAGTGTCTAATACTTCATGGTTTTCTGCTTAAAAATGTGAGTACTAAAAAGCTAACTGACAGGTCTTTGTGTGTCTATGGTTTGTAGAGTGATTGGCACTTGGCATGGATAGAGTTGTGTCTTTAGCTCATGTCTTTCCAGCTGGGCTTTTCCATTCTTGAGATCAGTTCTCCCATCCCCTGCTTGACCATGCTGGAAGCCCAGGAAAGCAGGAGGCTGGGGGACCTCCTCTGAGTTACGGTGACTTTGTTCATTTTTCTTTGCCTTCAGCCTCATATTTTGCCTTCTCTCTCCTGGTCCCCAGCCACCTCTCCATCTAAAGACAAATCCAATTTCTCTGTCAAGCAGACATCCTCCCAAGCTGGAAGGAGGAGCTTGTGCAGGACACTCTCTGGGCGCCTCATTAGTTCTTCCCTTTTCAGCCTCTCTTCTCCTCCCACTTCTAGAAGTGGAGGGACCAATTTCTGAGAGTTTCTGTGCTTCTGTAATCTTAATAAAAAATTGACTATTTAAATAGAGTGCTTTTTAATTTTTTTCTCGAACAAACAGTAGACACTGAGCATGTGGCCATCATCGTGCTGTGTGTGACCTGGGATTTGAGATGGTGCGGTGAGGGGGGTTGTCAGTGGAGGAAGGTGTAGGGAGGAGAAATGAGAATTAGTCACTGGTCAGGACAAAGGCAATCCACAGACTCCCCACATGTTGTACTTTGGAGGGTGAATTTATTCTGTGGGCAGTGGTTCTCTGGCAGGTTTAGACACAGAAGTATAAGTGCCTGGCAAGAAGCCCGATAGGCCCCGTTCACCAGATTTCTCCTGCATTCAGGACATTGCCTTTCCTCTGTTCACCCCCCTCTCCTCCCCACTTCTTCCTTCACAATCCTTCTGACGGTGACTGCTTTCACTTACAAATCCTGCCATGTGTTTCCTTTCCTTGGTTTTCAAGTTTTTTTTTATAATAAAGTCATCCTTTAACTGATTCAGTCGCTCTTGTTTGAACGCCATCTTTTTAGCAACAAGCACAAAACATCTGATTTGTTTGATGCCGTTTTGAATTATTAAAATAAATGATTCACACCAATCCAAAGAAGTTGGTACTCCAAATAGCTGAACATGGATAGGCAGAGAGATTTGGAGCATATTCTGGTAACTGAGCAGGAGGACAGTTTCAAGATTTGTGACTAAAGGTTGTCCAAGATTCCCATATTTTAAAGATCTGTAGGCAAGCTCAAAACCTGTTTAAAATAAGGCACTCCTGTCTCCAACGCAGATCATACTTGCCTATGAATAGACAGAGCTTATGTCACAAATGTCATCCCCGGGAAGGTCAGCGCTACCCACCTGGTCCTTATCTTTACCAGCTGTGAAGAAAAGAAAGTTGTGATGAGAGAGCTTCCAAAAAATTCACATCTCTGGCCATGTGTACAGATGGGAAACGGACACTTTGGTATTGAGCACCTACTATGTGCAATGCACTGGGCCGGGCACTCTCCCAGTCACGAACCTTATATCACGTGACAATGATTGAGGCAGGTGGCTTTATTTTTTGTCTTCAAATGGCAAAAGAGTGGCTCTGAGGTAGGCGGGCCCAGAGCACAGAGTGGGAATGCGGGAGCAGAGTCTGCCCTGGGGCTCCCTGGGCCCCACACCTGCATTTCCAGGCTCTTCTCTTCGTCCACTGCAGAGGGAAAGGGCCCCGCACGCCGCCACCTCTTCCCAGCGACAGCACGGCTCCGTAGCGCTCCTCGCCAGCAGTGACAGTCTGTCTTCTCCCAGCTTGGTGCATCGGGTCAATTTAAATCTTCTGAAGTGCCAAGAGCCCCATCTGCTCCTCCATCTGAAATGAGAATATTTTGCTCTTTTTTTTTAAATTAAAAAAAAAAATCTTGATTTGGTCTTTCAGTGTTTGTGTTGCGGCCTTCCACCCAGATGCCAATAATGGAGAAAACGGATTAAGTGGGAAGGGAGGAATCAGGGAAATGATTAATAAAATGAACAAGGAGGGAGAATGGGAAATGGAGAAAGAAAATGAAGTGTCCTTGTCACACTCAGTCCAGGTGACAGGGGGAATGCAGGCTTGCTGCTGAGAGAGTCCAGTAGACACTAGCCAAGCCCTGGGCCCAGCAGGGAGGAGCTGGACAACACTGGGGGACGTGCCAGAAACACTTCCAAAGGCCTCTGCCTGAAAAGCAGCTTGACCCGGGGATACTCTTTTTTTTTTTTGCGGTTTTCGGCCTGGGCCGGGTTTGAACCCACCACCTCTGGTATATGGGCCTGGCGCCCTACTCCTTTGAGCCACAGGCGCCACGCAGCGGTGCTCATGTTTTATGTCATCTGGCCTAGGGGCAGCACCGTGACAGCACACGTTGTGCTGGGCTCTGCTGCTCTGACATTCATTGTGGAAACACCAGTCCTGTGTTTCAGAGAGCCTCAAAATGGCAGAACTCAGGGCCACCATGGCTGAAGATCGGAGGTCAGGGAGAGATGGAACAAACCCCAGCCTTGGAGTGGTGGGAACGTGGGGTGAGAACCACCCTGGCCTGTGATGCTAGTTGACCCCCAAGGCCTTCCTGAACTTGTTTCTCCAGCCAGAAAATGGAGGGTGTTGAGCTGGTGCAGAGAGTAGGAGATAACTGTTTATTTAATAACATGATATATAAATGATAAATGATCCCCTAATCAAAATCTCTGATTTTATACGTGTGGAAGGGGATGCCTAAGGAAGTAAAATTATTATTTTTTTTCCCTTTAAAACAGTCCCATGCTGCTGGTTCAGACTTTTGTAGTAATGGACACTTTTTTAGATGAGTGGCCACCCTTGAATCTCAGTGGCAGACGAGTTACCCCATCCTATAGATGAGGTGCAGACGAGGGGTCTGGACCTTGCAAGGGCAGGGCAGTGGCCCTGGACCACGGACCCCCTGGAGCTGCACATCAACAGGGCTTGTGTGCTGGACACACTGCCCTGAAGGTCACCAGGCCTTAGGGAGTCTTTTCAAGGCTGCTTTGGGGGAACATGGGAGCGCATCTATTCCAGTTTTAAAATTAGATTTCCCTGTAGAACATTCTTTGTGTATTCAAAAAGGACTCAACAGATCTCTTTAAAAGTTTGAAAACTCTTGAGTTATACTCTGATTTTTTGATTTCACACATGCAGAAGATGACAGCTGTGCCTGCTAACTGCAAGGACATTGAATATTCCTGCACCAAACTCAAACTGTCCCCTTTGGAGTGTTAGTGGAATTGAGCTGATGGATCTCTTATGAAGGTAAACATAAAAGCTGAGCTTTTTACCCATATAAGGGAGGAAATATTTTTAGAGCCCCCCAAAAATATTTTGGAAGTATTTACATGCCTGAAAAGCAGGTAATTTGAAAGTTGTCTTGTATTTTTAAAAATCTATTTGGCAAAAGTTTATTAAACCATAGAAACCTCAAATCCTGACTTCATTAAAAGTTAAGGAAAATTAAACTAATAATAATAATAGGTTCCTAAGATAAAAGGTAAAGGGATGCCAAATGTTTCCTTTTGTAATTTCTAGAGTTGAAAGAAATCAAGGGCACTCAGAAGCATTGGCAGTGTAAGGTGAGCTCCAATGAGGCTGGGCCAGCCAGCACCCCTTAGCACCGCGCAGAGAACATGGAAAGATGAGAGCTTTCCTCACACCCTATCTGAGGGGCCAACCTCAGCCCTTCTTTGCTTGGGAAATGACCCTCTGAAGGCACCAGTTCCTTTGAAGAGAGGGCTGCTCCGAGGAAGCCTGGCCTTGGCCTCCAGAGACAGAAACCAATGGTTCCACGTTCCAGAGGAAATGCCTGCAGACAGCGCTGACTTCTTAGAGCACATGGTGGAGAGGGCCACCTCTTGTTTAGTCTCTCCTGGCAAAGCCGATCCCCGGCCAGGCTGCTCTTTGCCATGCTAGAGGGATCTATTTCTTTGTCAAGCCAGAGAATGTTCTCCTTCCTTATTTTTTTTTTTTCTTTCTTCCTATCCCTGGCCTCTCATTTGATTTTGCTTGTTCAGCACACCCGTACTAACTCCCTGCAAAATGAATCCACTTACCCTTCCAGATGTTGGAAATCTGAAAGCAATCTCAGCCTGCAGAGAATTTTCTTTGAGAAGTCCCCAATTTCGTCCTTAACAGCAGATGTCGCTGTTGGAGCAGGAAGCCCCTCTGCTTCCAGGGCCTGGGCCAGCCGGGAGATATTTTTACCCCAAGGAGAAAAAGCCCAACATGAGACACAGACTTGGCAGAAGAAATTCCAAAATGCATGTGAAACCTCATAAAAGCTGCAAATTATCAGCACGTCTTTAAATGCTGAGCCTCAAAGAGGCTTGAGAGCAACGCCAGGCCTTAGAAGGGAGACCACGGGGTAGGTCCCCACAGGAATTGCTAATGATCTCGCCGTGACAGGCAGCAGCAGCTCTGTCCCCACAAATCCAGTGATGCTGTCTTGGCTCAGGAAGGATGTAAAGGAGCAGTACCCCAGTCCCCTCCTTGTCTCCTAGACAACAGCTCTCAGGGGACAAAGGGGGCTCTGCTGTGATGTGCTAGTTTCTGGGGCTCCAGGGTCAGATCTCCCGAGGACAGTTTGTGCTCTGGAGCACACCGTTACTTGATTTGCCCAAGGACTGTCAGTTCACTAGTGGTGGAGCAAGAAGCAGAGCCATCTTTTGCTGGGCCCCACTGGCCCTTCGCAGCTCCGTTGGGTAGAGGCTGAACTGCACGAGTAACGGGTAACGTGATGCCACCCACATCTCTGTGCACAGCCCTGGCTCTTTAAGAGCCTCCAGCTCAGACAGTTCTGTGCCTGGGCCTTCAGTGTGGACCAGCCACGCCCCCTTCCCACAGTGGTGATGGTTACAGGACTTGAAACCACACCTGTGCTCTAAACTGTGCTTTCTTCTTTGCTAACGTGGTTGTTTACGTTCAAACATCAGGAAATGCAAATAAGAAGTCAGAAGTGACGCACATTTAGATGCGCACCAAAACTGCCGTGTCAGTAAGCAGGACTTTGCGATGCTGCTGCGGCTCAGACTCGGCGCAGAGTGGAAGCACAGTGTGCTCACATCACAAACCCCAGAAACAAATGGGACCAGGCAACACGGGGAGAGACCAGAGCTGGCACACAGTGTGACTGCCATCTTCTCAAGCAGCATCCCTCATCCCAACACGGCCTGTGCAAGAGGCGGGTGGGCCCTGTGGGTGCCGCTCAGCAGAACGGCTCATTCTCAACGTGCATGCCTGGCTCCCTATGGAGGTGCTGTGACATCTGTGACACACCAGGAAGAAGGGGATCATTTTTATCAGGGGAGGAGAAATCAGAATATTTGTAACTAAAAGACACTGGATGCTGGTGATGTCCCAGGGGGACCGACACCGTTTTCTGGGAGATGGAGACCAGGCCGTGTGACGGGCTCAGGCTCTGCGTTCCCCAGGACTGGACTGAAATGCCTGATCCAGAGCCAGCTAACTGCGAAAACTTAGGTTAGGCATCTGATCTTCCCCAGACTCAACGTCTAAATCTGTGAAATAGAATTTATAACACAGTCTATTTGAAGGGGCCATTCTGAGAATTAAGGAAGAAAATGAAGATGTGTCCTTTATATAGCAAATGCCCAGTGCGAGTGAACTAAGCATTCAGACTGATCCTTGGTGGTGCTTGTGGGAGACACCACCTCAGGACTGGAAGGACCCTGGGGCAGAGGCTCCACGGATACTCTGTCCTCGCAGTTGAAGTTAGGGACTGTCTGGAGGGCTGTTCTTTGTGAGATCCTGCAGCCTCCCTCACTTATGTAGGAAAGAATGTTGATTTTAGTGATCTGTGCCTGTGAATGGGATGTGGCGGGCGAGGGCCATCCCAGGGCTGCTATTCCCAGTCCCATTCCCAAATTAGTCCTCTTCTCAGACAAGCATGGTCATGAGACCTCCCTGGGAAATGTGGGTAGTTTGGGGGCAGATGAGTTCTGAATTTCAGTATCTAATTTCCCTGAGGACATTTACTACTAAACTATGCTGCTTCCAGTGCTGTTCCTTGTAGCAAAAGGCTCATCCACTCCATCTGAAACAAAGTGCCCTATACAAGAATCCGGTGTTAGCAATAAACTTCAAGTGATTTGCTTAAGGGTTTGCTGGGATCAGAGAAATTCTTGAACTCCAGCGTCAAATGCTATGATCGCTGCACCTCGTCTGGGCACTCAGGATAGACCAAGGCATCAAGAATTTCACAGGGTGTCCCTGAGAAAGGGGTAAGAGGACTGTGGTTACACAGAATCCCTGCAGAGACCCCACCCTGATCTGCCAAGATGACCACTTTGCCCAGGTGTCCTTCAGAACGGGGACCCACAGCCCATGGGCAGAGCAAACCCAGGCATCAGGCCAGCCCCGCCTTTCCCATGCCAGACCCCCATAGTTAGCAGTGATGGGCATGGGGCAGATGCTAAAAACAGTCTAGAAAGAGCTGGAGGTGACCCTTTGCACTGTGGGGGCGGCTTTCATTCTGAATGAGTCGCGTTCTTTTGCTGTCTTTCCCCCCCTCCCCAGCACATCCCCCTGCCCTTGGTCTCTTATACTTGAAATGGATTTGGAGAGCATGGGGCCCGTGTGGACGTGCGGGTCGGAGGCCTTCACTTTTGGTTTCAGACAAGTGTGCCCTGTTTCACTGCCCCCTGCCCGTCTCCCAGGGCACCCCCAGAGGGATGGGCTCACTTTGCAGTGACCCTCAGGCCTCCTGTTGTCTGAGTAGGTGACCTGTCCCTGGGGATAACGGCTATGGGTCAGGCAAAGAGAGCCTGTGGCCTGCAGGTGGCCGGAGCAAGTGACCCTGCAGACTCAGCACAAGTCTGCTTGTGACACCTGCCGGCCTTCTCATAGGAATTTGGACTGCAGGGCCCAGAATTCAGTTTCTGGCAGATCAGTTGTGGATTATGAACAATATCTCAGGGTTTTGTTCATTGAACACTTTCTGAAGGTGGCAAAAGAATTAGTTGAGAAAGGCCAGACCCACCCTGTAGAATGAATGGAAGCAAAACTACATGCTTTATCAAGGCTTTTCACTCACAACTACCGGTTCTTCCGCTAGCGTGGGATTCTGAAGTTCATGGCAGTGCCTTCTAGATTACTCTCATTCTCTTAGCCAGACCCTGCCAATCTGCGTCTGTAGCCACCATGACTTTGATCTCATCCCAATATGAGCTAGAATATCAACTTATTTTGTTATTTTATTAATTTTCAAAACGTCTTTGGTTTTTCATTTCAGTTGCTAAAACCCCACCGTAAACACCTGACTCTTCTCAAGGGCGCCGTGGTAAAGGCCCCAGCTCCTGCTCTGCTGGGCTCAGCTCAGCCCTTCCCTGAGTGGAGCAGATGGGGTGGGCTCCTGACTTCTCTCACTGCCGGGTGGACTTCACGTGGTCAGCCTCCACTTCGGCCTTTATAAATGTTCTCCGTGCTGTGTTAAAAGATATTTTAAGGTTTCTTTAACACCGATGGGTTTTGAGTTCTTGGAATTACTCTTTAAAGACTAACTTCTAGATTCAGTTCCGAAATGACAAGAGGCTTTGCTCCCATCTTTGGAGACTATCTCCTTGGTTGCAGCAGCTCAAGGTTTGAGAATGTAGGTGTGAATGACAGGCCACCCCGGGCTGTCTGTGCCGCATGTGGCATGCAGGGCACACGCGGGGAGGTGTGAACAGACTGGCCACTGCAGGTGTGCACACCACGTGCGGGACCCTGCCCTCCTACAGCACGGGGTTTTCACGTCTGTCCGCTTTGCCAGTGTTGGAGTCACTGAGGCTGAAGGGACAGATTCCCGCCTTATCTTCTGAGACTCAGTAACAGAAGCTTCTGGCCACCACAGGCTGCCGAGGTATTCCAAACCTTCTGAGATGAGGGTGCCCTGTGGAGGAGAAACTCCATCCTTCCAGGGGAGATGTTTCTCCTCCAGCCCTCAGTACTTTTGTCTTCCGGAAAATGAGTGAATTTTTTTCAAAACCACCAACAGTAAATTTTGAGCATGTTATCATCAACAGAAAATAAAAATGGACAATTATTCCTAATAAAAGGACCACGAGGGGGCCGGTGGTTGTAGTCATTGCATTTGCCTGTGTATTGTTCAGTTTGGGGAATCCCAACCACCCAGAAACCTGGATACCATTTCCCAGGAATTCCAAGAGGCCAGAGCTTTGTGTCACAATCCGTCCCCGAGCTCTGCTGGCCCTGTGCTTCCCAGACAACAGGTAGCCAGGAAACTCGCAATTTTTGAGCTACATTCTTTCCGTTCTTTTTGAAGTAGATGTTGGGCATTTATAGAAAAGGGAAGGCGGAAAGTTACAAACTCTTTTAAAATGTTAAAAAGAGTACAAGAAAACTCTAGCATAAAATTCAAATACACTAAAGTTTTGTGCCGTATTGTGTGTGCGTTGAACATAGCTTGAAAGGGGAACAGGCTTAATTAGTCAACCGTGTTACCACTTTCTTTTACATAGAGACTGACAATGATTAAATGGAATAAAAATACACAGCATGAAGAGGTTGAGATGGTTGGCCTGCTCGTGCATAGCTAGTCTGAAGCCAAATTGCTATTCTCTGTCTGTAAAATGCTTCGAAAGCTTTAACATTATTCATAGTTTTGACCTGCTTCTAAAGATTTATTGTAAGGACATGATTTATCAGGTGCCAAAATATGGATAGACAGACGTTCATCATAGTGTTTTTTAAAATAATAACATTAAAAGTTAATGAACTATAATCTTTTTTTTTAACATAGCCTTCATGGCCTTTTAATCACTATATGAAAACATTTATATTCTACATTTAGCAATTTTCACCTGTACCCTTCTAAGATGCACCGTAGGATAAACTATAATCTTAATCATTTAAAACAGTGTAGCAAATGCTGGTGCTAAGCTCATGAGATGGAGTGGCAGAGCCAGGGAAATAACAGTGAAGATTTTACCTACTAATGTGAAACTCTGATAAAACATTACAGCTAGTATGCTTAGAATGATTTCATTATATAACGTGCCATGTATATTGGAAATCTTTAGGGAAATGTAAAAGATGGGCTTCAAAAATACTATAAGGAAATAGCTTTGTTATAATGTGATTTTTTGGTCTTCTGGATATAAACCTAGTAGAGGAATTATAGGTTGGAATACCAGGTCTATTTTTAGATCTCTAAGTACTCTCCAAACATCCTTCCAAAAGGACCGTATTAGATTGCATTCCCACCAGCCATGTAGAAGTGTTCCCTTTTCTCCACATCCACGCCAAAACCAGCACGTTGTACCTGATGATTGCATTAATGTACACAGCTATGATTTAATTAAACAAATACTATAAGGAAATAAAACAAATTCCCCCAATTATGTTAGCATAACTCAAAGCAAGTTGGTGTCACTTCTGAAAGGATTAAGCATAATTTTTCATTTTATTTTTTGCTCTCCTTGTGTTTTCTATTTTTACAAATAGGTCTGCATTCATTGTAAACTAAAAGTAAGGAAAGTTAAAATAAAAGTGAGTAAAATGAAACCCTGAATTTCAACATCTTTTTCTTAAAACAAGAGATCAAGCGTTCTTTTGGTTGACCTTCCTTTTAAAAGTGATTGCTTTATCCATCTGAAGTTTTTCAGTGTAGGACCTTTTGAGTCTTCTAATTCATCCCAAGCTCCGATTGAGAAATGCCAGCTACCATCTGTTCAAGTATTGACCTAGATCATAAATTGACCTAGAAGTAAAACTGTGCTTCGTAAAGAAATGCAGAAGAGAATTCTGAGACTCGAAATACAGTAGTGTTCAGAGCCACCTCCTCTTCCGGAGTAAAGCCCTGGCTGTCAGGGGCTACCACGATTGGTTCCTTTCCCTCCGGCGCTGAGATCAGCGTCCCCAGGTCCTGTGGGCTCGGTCCCCAGGGAGGTCTTTTCAGGACCCCTTTAAGTCCTTGAGTACCGAGCAAAATCCTGTTTTATTATTTTTTTTTAATTTTTAACTTTTTAATTTTAATTTTAATTTTAATTTTTTTTTTTTTACTAAATCATAGCTGTGTACATTAGTGCAATCAAAGGGTACAGTGTGCTGGTTTCATATAAAAACTGAAATATTTTCATCAAACTGTTTAACATAGCTTTCATGGCATTTTCTTAGTTATTTTATGAAGACATTTGTATTCTGCATTTAGTAAGTTTCGCCTGTATCCTTCTAAGACGCACCATAGGTGTGGCCCCACCAATTACCCTCCCTCCACCCCCAAATCCTGTTTTAAATGCTCAGTTATAACCACATTTGATCTGCATTCTGCATTCTCAACATAGTGTTTCATAGGCATGTATGCGTGATGTGAATCTTTCATTTTCACTTAAAAACTAAGGAAATCCCCATTTTACTCATGCAATAGGAAATGCATCCAGAAGTTTTCTGCCATTAGCCATTCAGGTTGGTCTAAGTGTGGGCCTGATAAGTGTATGCAAGGTGGGGGCCACGGCTGGAAGCCCCTACTCCCCAGTCCTGTTATAGTACGGCAGGACCCTGCACCTTGTTCTGGCAAGTGAACATGGGAAGGAGGGGAGACCCCTAAAATCTTCCCAGGACCTTCCTCACACTCTCTCCTTCCTCACTGTGGGGGGATGTAGAGCAGGGGATACTGGAAACATCCCTGGGGGGACGGACCCTGGGAGGGGAGCTGCCCAGGGTGCTCTGGCCGAGTATTTCCCGTAGACCCTGTGCAGGTGCGGAGCCCACTGAGATTTTGAGTTGTTAAACTGTCACTGAATATTTCAAAGATAATGAGCATTTATGTGGCCCTTGCTGACTATCGCCACATTGTAAGAACACTGTACTGTTTTGACTCCACTGTGCCAACGATGTGTTTTTCAAATAGCACAGAAAAGTGTGTCTGTGTCTACAAAGATGGATTTCTGTGTCTCTCTCTATGAATCTCTCCCCCACCCCAGCTGGTGGAAGAGGATGAGTGTCTTATCAATACTGGGAAGAAATAAAGTGCTATGTGCACAGACTCTGCCACCATCCCCCGCCGGCTCACTCCTGAAGTTCATTGCCATTGTTACTCCTGGGAACTGGTCTGTCTTGCTACTTTAATTGACCATATGGCTTTAGAGGCCTTATCTTGATTTTCACCTTGGGGCTTCATTAACATCTATTAAATATACATCTGTCCAGCTCCTCTGTGTGCCAGGCACTGTATTAGGCTCTCAGGATATTTTAGTGGATTAAGGTAACAAGGTCTTTGACTTTGTGAATTTTGGAATTTCTGACACTCGAACTTTTCCTCCTGGCTTCAAGCACGTAACCCCATCTGGGAGTCACTGCAGTGTCTTATGACCTCTCCTCCTCAACTGCTCAACACTGTCTCTGCCTCATGCATCCCATGAAGAAAGCTGGACAAGCAAAGGGCACCAAGCCCTGAGTGGGGTAGATCTTGTATAGTAATTCACTCCATGGGCATTCTGAAGTATCGTGTTGTGTTTTGTTTTTGAGACAAATTCTTACTCTGTTGTCCAGGCTAGAGTACCACAGCCTCAGCCTAGCTCACAGCAACCTCAGACTCCTGGGCTCAAGCAATCCTCCTGCTTCAGCCTCCTGAGCAGCTTGGACTACAGGCACTTACCACAATGCTCAGATAATTTTTCTGTGTTTTTTTAGAGGCGAGGTCTTGCTCTAGCTCAAGCTGGTCTCGAACTCCTGAATTCAAGTGGTCATCTTGTCTTGGCTTCCCAGAGTGCTAGGATTACAGCCTGAGGCACCAGGCCCATCGGGTATTCTAAAGTTTTAAGGTAGTATAGCAATTTTTATTTTATTTGTATGGTCACAGTGTTTTAGAGTAGACAGTCACTTACTTTCTGAACGTTTTCTAAAATTACAGTGACTATGAGAAAGAATGTCCAGTGTCCATAAAGATTTGGACCATTTAATTTTACTTTTGTGACTTTTTCAACTAAGATATAGATAACAATATGTACTCATGCATCTTCAACTAAATCCTCTTGATATTAAGAAAACCAGGCTGCCTTCACGAAGAAGCACTCGAAGATGCGTGTCCTGTTCTTTTCCAACACTCTTCACAATATCCAGCAGCTGGTTCAGCCCTGAGCACCACTTAGTCAGAGTGAACATTGGCGTTTATTTGCTAAGTTATTTATGATCACATCACATGCCAGTGGGATACCAGGCGCGCTCTGACATAGTAACTTAACTTCTAATTAAACCATTTTTTGGTTTTTTTTTTTCCTGGCTGGGGCTGAGTTTGAACCCATCACCTCCATTATATGGGGCCAGTGCCCTACTCCTTGAGCTACAGGTGCTACCCAAAACATTTGGTTTTGAAGAGCAATTTTTCTCTTTTAGAGCAGGAAATCTATAGCAATACAATAGTTTTCGTTTGGGCAGCTGCAAAGAATATTATAGACTGGGAGCTTCAATACCAGAGGTTTATTTGGGGGGCTGCAGGAGGCTGGAAGTGCAAGGTCAAGGTGCTGGGAGACCTGATGTCTGTACAGACCCTCCTCTTGGCGCTCTCAGGTGACGAGGGAAGAAGGAGGTGAGCTCTGTCTTGATGCTTCTTCTTCTTCTTTTTTTTTTTTTTGTAGAGACAGAGTGTCAGTTTATCGCCCTGGGTAGAGTGTCTTGGCATCATACAGCTTACAGCAACCTCCAGCTCCTGGGCTTAGGCGATTCTCTTTCCTCAGCCTCCCGAGTAGCTGGGACGACAGGTGCCCACCACAACACCCGGCTATTTTTCTGTTTTTGCAGTTTGGCCGAGGCCGGGTTTGAACCTGCCACCTTCAGTATATGGGGCCGGCGCCCTACTCGATGAGCTACAGGTGCCACCCAAGTCTTGATGCTTCTTTAAAGGAACCAAACCCATCATTGGGCTCCACTCTCCTGACCTAGCTCCCTCCCAGAGGCTGACCTCCAGATGCCCTCCCATGAGGGACTCACGCGGCCAGGTGTGAATTTAGGATGGAGTCACACATACTCAGTTTGTAGTGTGAACACATAACTTCACATTTCAAATAGATTTCCACTCTCCTTTGAAGGGGCCTTCTTTAGCCTGGTGTTGACGGCACGGTTCGTTCTGACAGAAGATTTGAATATAGTTGCAGCCTCACCAACCCCACGTTCTTGGGCAAATTGTTTAAACTCTGGAGGCTTAGTCTTCTCGACCACACCAAAGGAGCGATGCTATTTCTCTGTGGCGGTGCAGTCAAGGTTTTAGGATGCGTGCGAGATGTCTGCATGGTCTGGCAATAAGAGATAATTTGTTGCCGTTCTTATAAATATTAATACAACAAAGTTAAAGTTGGCTTTTTGATAAAAGCCTGCTTTCCTTGGAGGCGGTCTTTGTGAAATAGTCTGAAAAATAAGCTAATTCTGTAGACAGTGCAAATATTAATTAGCAGTCTAGCAAGAAGCGGGTCACAATGCTGAATGTCGATGTGTAAAATGTCTCCTAGTCTCAGACAGCACCTTGCTAATTTGTCATTAAGGGGCCCCTGGAGCTGAGAGAGATGACAGAAATCTGTGTGAAGGAGAAATTCTCACTGACTAAATCAAGCTTCTGCAGTCTCATAAAAATGTGCTACTTTTGTAAGCTTAGCTTAAGAGTTTTTTAAATGATATTCATATAATTGATAGTGGCCTTCTACAGGTGAGCATCTAATTCTTCAATTTGAAACTTGATAGATTTTTTTTTTCATCTAAAATGTCAAAAACCTACCTGTTGTGGTCTTTAAACCAGAAGACTTGCCAAAATATGAATTTTTGTCTGAATTTTAGTTCAACTCTGTAGACATCTTGAAATGGGCTCTAACTTCAAAATAAGCCCATCCTGTTGTATTATCAGAAGAATTTTAAGATTCCTTGGTATCGTTCTATTTTATTTTTTTATTTTTTTATTTTTTATAATTTTATTGAATCATAATTCTGTACATTGGTGCAATCATAGGGCATGATTCATATACATTCAGAAATGTTTTCATCGTACTGTTACAGATAGCCTTCATGGCATTTTCTTGATCACTAT
>CAUYON010159894.1:0-18168 GCA_963573935.1 Arctocebus calabarensis | reverse complement strand
ATTTGTCTTTGTTGAGGATGTCAGCCAACATCTTGGGCACAATGATTGAGGAGTAGCAGAAATCTACAAAGGATAAGTGGCTGAGGAAAAAGTACATGGGAGTATGAAGCCGGGAGCTAATTTGGATCAGTGCTGTCATACCCAGGTTGGCCATAACCGTGACTCCATAGATGAGGAGGAAAATCAATAAGAAGAAAGCTCTCAGCTCAGTGGCATCTGACAATCCAAGGAGAATGAACTCTGTGACAGTGGTGCAGTTTTCCTTGCCCATGTCCCCACATTAATTGTCATTGCAGTGGAAAAAAGAACCTAAACATCATTCTCTACTATTTGATCCAAAATTTAGTTTGTCCATATCCTGCAAAAAGATGTCCAATACAGTGGTATTGTTAATTTTATCAATAGTAATAGCACTTTTGGTGAAATTTAGTATAATTTCAGTCAATGTTTAATTGTATAACACAGATGCATAAAATGCACAGTCCTAAGAGCAAACAGAAGCACCGACATTTATATGACCCAGTATCATTGGTGTCCTTAGCTTTCACAATTGAGAGCTTGCTATTAAATGATAACAAAAGAGGTCAAAGTATCATTTAATTAGCCTTGTTTCCCTATGAAATTCAAATTCTTTTATTTCCAGATAGTTTCCAAATATTCAGATCCCAGGATATCTTTTTAATACCTTTTAAGTACCTTTTCCTCAATTTTCCACAGAAGGAATGAAAGATAAATGTACTTACTATTGTTTTTCCAGTTGAGATAGAGAAATGTAACTTCACACTATATTTTACATTTTCTCCACAACATTTGCTTTGTGATTCTGCTAATAACACTCTTCTGTGTCAGCCATGGCTCAGAAAAATGGAACTCTTCACTACAACATTGCTGTAACCATGACTCTTCAGCCTTTAGAAGATCTGTTTATGAACAAATTTACTGCTCTAATCTATTTGAAGAATTGATTAGAGATTTGGATTTTTATTTTAAAAATGAACATGGGTGCATTGTAGCATTATTTATACATTAAATCTTAGAAATAAAGTGTTCAACAACAGGGAAATAATCAAAATTATAGTATATAGTGTATGTGATAAAAATGTGCAATTAAAATCTTGTATCATTTTTGTAACATGGAAAATGACTGTGATAAATATAAAGTGAAAAAATGGATAGGACAGACAAAATATTATGTATACACACACAAACTGCATTATACATTAATCCTTAAACATCTGTAGGCATAAAGAATCTGTATATTTGCCTGATTCTCACAATCAGAAGTATTATGTGGTGAAGTGGGGAAGGAGAATATAAGTTTCCAATGAGGAACTCACACATTCCAGACCTTTGACATACAGCACATGCAGGGAGAGGATGTTTGGTGCCTCATTTACTCTCAGCTCCCCTCAGCTGATCTCTGATGGGTATTTATGTGACTGCAGAGGCACCGGGCAGGAGAATTCCTGTAGAAAAATGAACTGAAAGAGTAACCATCACAGGCTGACACACCCTAGTATTTTACACAGCCTAACACAGCCTGGTGCTTTTTCCAACCTTGAATCTATTTCAAAGATGTGCAAGATGCATTTATTCCTGAATCCTAGGGTGGGAACAACTAATTGTTCTGATGTTTCTCTCTTCCGATGGCCAGGAAAAGTGAGCTATTTGTCTTTTCTTGAGTTTAAAGCAGCTGATAATTTTGAAAAACCTTTACCATTTTCATGTCTAAAGATGACAAATGAGGATGTTAATTGGCCATAGAGCAGTATGTCTTTACCCAGAGAGCATTTAATTTCAGAAAAGAGATTTATCAATCTCTGGAGACATGTTTGTTGTTACAACAGAGAGTGAGTACTACTGACACCTAGTGAGCGTGCAGCAAAATGGCCTACTGTGCACTGGAGTATTCTCCACTCCACAGCCCTACCTCTAAGATACTCAACAAAGCATTATTATCTGGACCTAAATGTCATAGCACCTTAGTAGAGAGACATTTCCAAGGGCTTTCCATAAAGCCAAAACGATCCCTTTTTCTCTGCTTTAGGATGGTTCACGCGTCCATGGCCCTCCATGAATAGTCCTACAAGATGCACATGGCCAAACTCAGCACCAAGTTTACAACCCAGAAAATCTAATGCCATGTTGACCAACCTTTATGAATGGAGTTAGGGTTAGCGGGGAGGGAAAGAGAGGGAGAGAGAAAAGAAGCCTTCATCCCAACCATTCACACTGTTTGTCTATCATGCTAGTATCTGTTGTCAGATATCGGGTTCTACAGATTTCTTTCATTTCCCAACAGTCTCTTAGTACATAAAAAGAAAAAAATATTGTCATTAAAGAGTGCCAAAAATATCCACCGCTTAACAAAAATAAATTCTAGTTAAGAGTAATTGTAATAAATTCCAATAAGATAATTTATAATGAAGAGAAGAAAAAATAGATTTTAAAAGAATTGTTGACTACTACCAAACTTTCATAAAATTCCTCCTTTTCCTACACAGGACTATAAAAATTACCTGATGGGAAAAATTCATAAAGCTCTATTTCCCAGAAAATATTTTTCATTTCCATTCCTCAAAATACAAAGGGAAGTCCAACAACCAAAATATTAGACAGATGCTGCTTCCCCTGTTTCTGAATAAACTACGTTGGAAAATGTTTATGGGCTTTATAATTGTGTGTGTGACTCTTTGGGGCTTGGGTTCCATAAGCTCCCCAAACAGCCATTGATCTCTGTGGAATATCAACCAGATATCAAGAAAACAACTCTCTTGGGACTCCAACTATTATTGACTACTATGGAATATAAACGAGAGAGAGGGGTTCTCCCACCTGATACATGTTATTATAATCTAACACAGTTGCATTCAGAGTCCATGATAGATTACAAACCACTGACTGCTGTGTCCAAGCTTAGCCTCCGTGAGCCAGTACTCATGTTATGAAATATATTGAAATATATTATCAGGTCTTATAAACTTTGTCTGTCATAAACTCAAAAGCTCCTTCCTAAAGGAGGACTTACTAAATGGAGAATAGAAATGTCTTCATACAATAACTAGGAAAATACCATGAAGGCTATGTTAAACAGTTTGATGAAAACATTTCAGATTGTATATGAAACCAGCACATTGTACCCCTTGATTTCACTAATATATGCAGCTATGATTAAAAAAAAAAAAAAAAAGGAGTAGAGTCTGAAGCCACCAGAGGTCTTCCAAATACCAGATAGGGGTGAAGACAATTACCCTCTTTTACAGAGAATAATAACAATGTCTCATATTTACTGAGTTTTTCCTCTGTGAAAGATATTAGTCTAACTACAACTATTAACGTATTTCAGGTGTACACAAATAAGAGAGGTCAGGACTTCTATCCCCTTTTACAAATGAGGTGACTGAGGCTCAGCAGATCTAACTTCCCCAGAGTCACACACAGACTCCCACGTGGACAGAGGCCTTATGTTCCTGATTGGTTTCTTCCACCCCTATGACCGTGAGGAAGAACATAGCTCCAGAGAGGTTCTGGGGTAGCACACTCCCTGTTAAACACCAAAGGTCATTACCTGAGAATGTCTGAAGGATACCCTAGGTCTGCTCCTCTCCTGACTATATACAGCAGCATAGACCTGAACTATTAGTGTTCAAAGCACCAACTATGTGCCTCTACAGAACCAAACAATTCAAGAATTCTAGGGATGTAATGAGTTACAGGCAATCGGCTCTGAAATTCTCAACAATCCATGTGTGATTTCCCAAAATTTATTGATTTATCTGAGAATTCCCTGAGTTGAAGGAACCTTTCTGGTTCTTCATTTTCATCTAGAATCTCATGTTCCTTTTTATCTCACTCTTTTATTTTTTATTAAATCTTAAACACATAGATCATGTATATTTTCTCTCATTCTTAACAAGCAATTGATTTCTGTAATACTTTCACATTTAACTATGTGAATTACTCTCCTGAAAAAAAGAAAATCAATCATCCTGAATCTAAGCCTTGTGGATGACTTAAAATGGTGGTATCCATGTAGTTTGGATTTTATTTATCAAAGACATTGTGAACCCCTGTCCTGGGGTATGACTTCCTGTTTCTCTCCAGTGTGTGTAAATATCTTCTTATGGAAAATAATGGCACTACACATGTATTCTAGCCAATAAGTCCATTAACTATTAGCTATTGTAGTTATGTATAAGCATGTGATATATGTATATGTATAGTGCATATACATCTGTAGCATACTAGGTATACTCAGATATTAGAATGATGAAAACCTTTGTTTAATCCTTATTTACTTTGTTATTAATGCACCACCACACAGTTCTTAGCATATGCTAAGAACACACGCTAAGCACATGCACTCCCTATAAAAGATGAGAGTTATATGACAGAAAAGTTAAAAGTGTATCCATAAAGAACATTACTGGTAAATATGCCTTATTTCATCACGGAAAGCTGTTTCATCTTGGAAAGCTGTTTCAAGGAAAACTGCTTTGCTTATTTATCTTAGACTTGGGGAGATAAGTGGTTTTAATAGTTGTTTTACATTTAAATATTTGATTGAAATTAATTTGAATAATTTAAATCTAAAGCACTAAGCATTTGGTGAAACATTTCAATCACACAAGATAATGCTACATTAAAATATTACACTAACAAACTTTAATGAAATAGTGCTTAAACAAGTTTGTCTCTATGAGGAATAATAACAGATATCTTTAATGTTATAGGATGTGATTTGGGGACGTCTTTGTGGTAACCTTCCCAGAATTTCAGAAGTGGATGAGCAAAGCAAGATTCCAACAGAAACCTCCAGCTACCTTCCCTCTGCAGGAATATATAATCCAAGACCTATCTAGCCACATAAGCAAATACCTTCAGAAAGACCAGGGAGCCTGGAAGAGTCATAGAGTTACTGAGGTTAGAGAAAACCCAGTACTGGTACAGCCATGATGATCAGAAAGTTAGATTAAAACACTCATTCTCTTTGATTATCTGGAAAGCCTTCTTATGAAGGACAGGTTAAAATAAGTCTAGACTGAGAAGATAAAAATAAACACCTAACTCTTCAATGAATATCTGTCAGTGACCATTCATAACACCAAGAGCATCCTAGTTGACAGGGACTAATCCTGCAATTATGGACGCAGGTGTCCTTTCACACAAAAATTCAATATTTTGTTTCTAGTCCTTATCTTAAATATTGTTATTGTTATTAAATCTTAAGCCTTTTAAATTCTGTGAAGGCAAAAAGTGGAAACCTAATTAACACATGTGTATGTAAAAGTAAAAAAAATGATAACCTGGAAAAAAAATTCAATATAACTGTCCTGAAGGTCAGTGGATTTCAAGTCACATAGAGAAGGAATTCAGAAGCCTCTCAGAAACCTAACAAAAACATATGTGTAATATAAATAGGCAGAAATTTTAGAGTTTAGGAATATGATCGACTAATTCAGAAATGTATTTAATCTTCTCAACAGCAGAAATCTCACAGAAGACAAAGAATTCATGAACTCTAAGACAGACTATTTGAAAATACATTCAGAAGAGAAAAAATGCACAAATATCAAGCACACCTACAAGGCAATAACTTCAAAAGGGCCAATCCAAGAGTGAATGGTCTTAACAGAAGAGTTAGAAAGAGAGACTGGGATGGAAGTTTTATTAAAAGAAATAATAGACACAGACATTTCCAAACCTAGAGGGAGATAATAATATTTGGGTTCCAGATTTTTAGAAAGTGAATGACTGTAACGATGACATAACAAAATACTCCAACACTTCTTGGTTTAAAAACAACCACTGCCTACTTCTTGTGACACTATTGCAAGGATCCTCCCAGTGGTTTTGCTGAGATGATCTTGGCGTGGCTGATCTTGGGATGGGTGGCTTGTATGTCCAATGTCAGCTCACAGGTCAGGTCATCTAAGAGGGCTGCGCACTCAAGTCTGGTATCTTGGTAGGTGGCAGCTCATGTGACTGGAATGCCCGCTATTTTTTCTCATTGTCAAATACACTGGTTTATCCTTGTTCACATGGCAGTTATCCAAGATTCCAAAAGTGTGTAGAGTTTTAAAATACAATTTAATAGTAATGCAATGTTCTATTGTCAAAGAAAATTAGAAATTGTATAACTGGCAGATGTTATTAAAAACGTTCTGAGGACTCAGAGAAACCGAAGTCAAGAGAAAAACGTCTCTTCATCAGACATCCAGTATGGAAAACACAGCTTTCTCTGATGTTTGATTTTCCACAAAGAATAACTATTTAATTGATTCTTCATCAGATAATATCTATGATGTGAACATTTATATAATGATCATAAATTCAAAGTATATGAGCATTGCTCATACTCTTGTTAACCCTATGTAGAATTGTTCCCAGTTTCTTTTTTCTCCCTTAACAAAACAGGAAGTTTGTTTCTTCCACTACATTGATGATGGGTTTGAAATTTTATCTGGACTTAGTAAGCAGAGAGGAGAAGGGCACACAAGTTATTCAAACAAAAGTGAGTTAGTACAGGAAAAGAGAGTTGGCATTTTTAATTTGCTGTGCTAAATGGGTCTTCATGCTAATAATTCCCTGATTTTCATTTCATTCTGAATAAATTTATATAGGTAGTTAGCTTTCAGCACTTCATACTCCAAATGCTTTTTTTAAAGTTGGGTGATAATTCTTTGAAAGATTCAGAGATTATTTCTATTCTCCAGGGGAAAAAAAAGTGAATAAAGGATTGATAATGTGTGTCTTCATAGGCAGAATAACAACATGAATAAGAGTTGGGCAGGCACTCGTCATCCCAGTTTGGCATAAGATTTTCTAAGATCTGATCTCTCATTTCTTAGGCCCACCTTACTTTGTCACACTGTCATACATAAATGTGCCCCTTCAAAAGAACATTAACCATAGACCACATCTTATTCAACGTCCAATAATGTCAGCTACTTTTATGCACAGTGCAACACATACACACACATGTCATAACAGGTCACGTCATTAAAATATCTCTTAGATGTTTTAGATCAATATTACATTCTTGCCTTCTGGATTTCATTCATGCTGTTTTCTGCTTAATTGAAGTACTTTCTTACTAGAATGTCCGCTCATTCCTTTTTCAAATATCACATTCAATCAATATTTAGTCTGTGAAAACATTCTTTTTTTAATCTTTTTTATTTTTTTAATTATCATGTGTACTTAATAGCTGTACATCTTTATAGTGCACATATTGGTACAGGCATACAATGTGAATTAAACAAATCATGGTAATTAGAGTATCCATTAGCTCAGGCATTTAACATTTCTTTGTGTTAGAAGCATTCCAATTCTAGTCTTTTAGTTATTATAAAGTACTTTCGAAATTATGGTTGATTATACTCACTTTGTTTTGCTGCCAAATATTGTTCATTCTAGCTATATGTTTCCTCTCATTAACCATCCCCAATATACCCTTGTGCCTCCTGCTCTTCCCAGCCTCTGGTCAGTATTATTCTACTCTGGAACCATGATATCAATTGCTTTTAATGTTTAACTCCTACACGTGAATGAGAACTTGTGAGATTTCTCTTTCTGTGCTTATCTTATTTCACTTGACACAAATTTTTTCCATTTCTATCCATGTTGTTGGGAAATGTAGGACTTCATTCCTTTTTGTGGCTACCAAGTATTCCTTTGTGTATATGTATGACAATTTCTTTATCTATTCATCCACTGGTAGACAATTGTGTGAATTCCAAACCTTGGTTATTGTAAATAAAGCTGCAATAAACTCGTGAGTGCAAATACCTATTCAATATGCTAAATTCCCGTCCTTTGGATTCCTACCCAGATTTGGGATTGCTCAGTCATACAAGAGTTCCATTTGTAGTTGTCTGAGGACCCTCCATACTCTTTTCCATAGTTTTCAGACTAATTTGTATTCCCAGTAACCAGGTACAGGCTTACCCTTTCTCCACATCCTACCATTTATTATTTATTATTGCATTTATTATTGCTTTGGGATAAAAGTCATTGTAACTGGGATGCCATTCTATCTCATTGTTTTGATTTTCATTTCTCTGAGGACTAATAATGTTTAGCATTTTTTCATGTACATGTGGCTATTTTTATGTGTTCTTTTGAGGAGTAAGTCTGAGAATCTTCACACTTAAAGAGTTCAACTATGGAAACATGTATGCACTCCTGGTGAGATGAGAGGAGGTAAAAGAAACCCTTCCTGATACCACCGACATCATGGACAACTTCTCACAGAAGCTGTGTTTATTTGGCTCTGGTCTCACTTTTGTGTCCTCCCTCTTGTTCTTTGGGCTGTGCTTCTGCTGCTGTGGCTCGCAAAGTGACTTCATTAGGTGGCCCTTCTAGCTGGCCTGTTAGATTCTAAATCATAGAGAAAGTAGGATGGGGAGAAGGGATAAAAAGAGAGGATGGGAAGAAAATGGAGAGGAATAAAGAAGGAAATTTTTTTCCTTAGATGTTTCAGTTGCTGTTAATTGTGATTCCAGCCACTTTAGATGCTTGGTGTCTTCTTCCAGCTTCACATGGCACTCTATTCAGAGGTGAGAGCAATAGTCTCATACAGTCCCTTTTGGGGTCCAAAGCCCCTGCAGGGCGTGCCACCAAGGTGAAAACTGCTGAGTCTCAACTCAGCCTCACAGGCCCAGGCATACTGGGAATTTTGTCTCTTTCTTAAGAGCTAAAAACTGCTCACTGTGCTGCTTCTGTGCTCTGAGGCTCTGCTGACCATCCTCCCCCCCACTGCCCTCTGACATCAAGAGCAGTAGCAGTTTAGAGCAGTTAATGACTCATTGGTTAATGCAGGCAGTCCCCAGGTTACCCTCGAGGTCAGTTCTATCGATTTGTTCTAAATTGAATTTGCATGTATTTCAAAACAGGTACGTTGGCCTACTCCCTGTAATCATCTTGATTTGTAAGTGTGATTGCTTGTAAGTCAGATGACTGTAACTCTGGAACTGCCTATGCACAAAATGCCCTTGTGCCCTTTCAGGCCCCTAATAGTTAAAATTCCTTATAGTAAATCCTGCTGGTCATTTGTTTTCCCAAGAGAGCCCTGACTGACAGAACATATATGACATTGGGGCCAATTCATAATTCTTGAAGGTCATCAAAGAGCTCTAAATTCATACATCAATTTCAATGTACCACTAATTTGCCAGGATTTCCTCAACCATCCATTTAATAAGAACAATAAAAACATTCATTTACATGTATAATGAAATAAAAGTTAAGTAATCCAGGCATAAAAACTTTATTTAAGTAACCACTGAGTACTTTCTGAATGTCAGTGAGCACACAGTTGTGAAAATTTGATCTCATAAAAATGAAACATTTGTAATATTACCCAATGTTACAATGGAGAATACCAAGAATTGAAGAAGTTACATTATTTTAAAACTTGAAAAAATATGAATTTTCAAGAACTCAGGCTTATTATTTCTTAAGAATTACTACAGATACACAAAAAGGAGCTTCATTTAAGCACATATAATAAGCATCATTAAGGAAGTGCAATGTACTGTCAATGCCGTGTATAAGTCAGGGACCAATGAAGAGATATGCTTTAGATCTCTGGCAGAAGGGTAAAATAGAAGACATTTTAGCAGAGCTAAAGACACATTTAAAGAACATAAACAAAAGTTAGAAGTCCATTTGTTGTACTCTAGTAATATTCTGAAGGAAAAAAAAAAGTTCATTTTGAGTGTCCCTAAGCATATCATCCACAGAGCATATTTAAAAGTTAGCATGGAGATAAAAAGAAAAGATAAAGTGAGAAAAAGTACTTCATTTAGAAATGCTGCTATGTATAATAATGGTTTTTAAAGGATTATGTGAATACAGAGTGTACAAAAATATATATATGCATGTTAAGAAAGGTAAAAACTATATAAAATTTGTAATACTCAAGCCAAGTTAGACTACTCCAATTATAAGAGGCACTCAACATGACCTGAATTCATCTTTTATTATCAGTATATATTATTACAATTTTAATACAGTTTTTTCCTTTCCAAAAGCGTATATACATTTTTGGGCACCCTTTTATATGTGTGTCTGAGTGTGTGTGCGTGCGTGCATGTGCACACAGAAAATAACTAGAACTGGGCTCTAGGGAATATTCTACAGCCCTCTACATGCTTCCAGCTTCCTTAACATAAGTATTCTAAGATATTCATGAAATAGCTATAATTTATATTAATTTATCTGGTAACAGTGTACAAAGTTCCAAGAACCCTGGATATGGCAACAAAGACAACAAAATAATAATAGAATAACCAAAAAAATAATGCACATAAAAAAGGAAAAAAAGGAAAAGATATGTGCATATGTACAACCTCATTCTATATGCACTCTACTTGACAATACTGGGATCTGCATTATAAAGTGACAGAACTTTCATATTGAAAGAAGTCACAGTTTGCATAATGGAATTATGATGGTATAATAGCAAACTGAGTACATATTTTAATAATACTATTAAACATAACTTTTTATAATATTACAAATTGATGCAAACTTTGAAAATATTCAATATGCTCTTTGAAATTTAAAGACCCAAATGTCATTGAATCAAAAAGACTCACTCATAAGTATGAAGTTTCTTACTCGTTTCTCCATTCTTACAATGCAACACTCCTCAGCAAGTGTCTTCACCTTGGAATCAAAATCCTGCCAATAAAATCTTCTCTAGGAATGTGTTCTGGAGCTCACCACTTTTCTGAGAGCTTCCTTTACATCCTTGTTCCTCAGGCTGTAGATCAGGGGGTTCAGCATGGGAATCACTACAGTGTAGAACACCGTGGCCACTTTGTCAGCATCTCCATTGTCACCAGAGCTGGGCTTGCAGTAAATGAAGAGGATCGTTCCATGGAAGACCATAATGGCCATGAGATGGGAAGCGCAGGTGGAAAACGCTTTGCTCCTCCCCTCTGCAGAGCGCATCCTCAGGATGGTGATGAGGATAAACAAGTAGGAAGTAAGGATGATCACGATGGTGACGATCTCATTGAAGGCAGCCATGGTGAACAGCAGCACCTCATTCACAGTGACATCTGAGCAAGCAAGACTCAGGAGAGGGGGCAGATCACAGAAGAAGTGGTTGATCACATTTGATTTGTAAGATTGGATCTCCAGAGCTGAGCACAAGTGGATGAGCGAGCACAATGTGCCACAGAGATAGCAGCAGGAGACCAGCTCCACACAGAGCCTGTGAGACATGGTGACCATGTACAGCAGAGGGTTACAGATGGCCACAAAGCGGTCGTAGGCCATCACGGCCAGCAGGAAGACCTCAGTCACACCACATGTGCAAAACAAGTAGAATTGCATCATGCATCCCAAGAAGGAGATGGATTTGTCTTTGTTGAGGATGTCAGCCAACATCTTGGGCACAATAATTGAGGAGTAGCAGAAATCTACAAATGATAAGTGGCTGAGGAAAAAGTACATGGGAGTATGAAGCCGGGAGCTAACTTGGATCAGTGTCGTTATACCCAGGTTGGCCACAACCGTGACTCCATAGATGAAGAAGAAAATCAGTAGGAGGAAAGCTCGCAGTTCAGGGGCATCTGACAGTCCAAGGAGAATAAACTCTGTGACAGCGGTGCAGTTTTCCTTGCCCATGTTCCATGTTATTTGGGATTGAAGAAGCAAAGTGTAAAAGTCATTCTAGAATAACTGGTCCAAAATTTAGTTTGGGGCGTATCCTATTAAAAGACATCCAATAAAGATGGATTTTCAATTTTATCAACAAAGGATGGTGGTCTTTGTGAAATTTAGTAAAAGTTCAGACATTTGTATGATTGTGCCATAAAGATGCATCAAACAAAAACACTAGCATTTATATGAATTCATGTGATTCTTCTCATTATTTTTTCATAATCGGCAGCATGGCATTAAATAATTATAAAAGAGGTCAAAGTATTATTTAATTAGCCTTATTGATCTGTGAAATTCAATTTCTTTCCCTAAGTTATCCACAAAATTAATTACAGATATCCTTACTTAAAATTGTTAAAACGTGTGTTTACATTGTTTTGTTATATTTTAGAAGGACACTTACATGAACATTTTCATTAACATTTTCTTCACAAAATCTGCTTAGTAATTTTATTAAACATGACACTCCTTAAAGTAATTTCTAATTAAGAGAATAAAAGGATACAGACATTTTACCAGTCTAATACTACTGTCCTCCTTCATAATCCCTCATTATCCTACTTAGAACTATAAAAAATTACCTGATGAGAAAAATACACGAAGCTTCTTTCTCCCAGAAAATATTTTCCATTTTCATTCCTCAAAATACAAAGTGAAGTGCCACCAACTAAACTATTGGATAGATGCTGCTTCTCCTATTTCTGAATATACTGTCATGGGAAATTTTATGGGCTTTATGTTTGTGTGTGTGACTCTCTGGGGCCCATGTTCCAGAAGCTCCTCAAACAATCATTGATCTCTGTGGAATATCAACCAGATATCAAGACAACAACTCTGTCTTGAGACTCTAAGAATTACTGGCCACTATGGAATATGTATGGGGAGGGGGGTCTCCCGCCTGGCATATGTTATGATCATCTAACACAGTTGCATTCAGAGTCCGTCATAGATTACAAAACACTGTGTACAGCATCCAAGCTTTGCCTCTGTGAGCCAATATTCACATAGAAATTTTGAAAAATATAAGCAGGCCTGTAAACTTTGTCTGCTTTTTACTCAAAAGTTCCTTCCTAAAGGATGTAGGATCTGAAGCCACACCAGAGGTTTCTCACATACAAAATAGGAGTGGGGACAATGGCCCCATCATAGTGGGAATGATAATAATTGCTCACATTTCCTGAGTTTTTCCTCTGTGCAAGATACTAGTGTAACCATTAACTTTTGGCATATTTCATCTGTACAAAAATAAGAGTGCTCAAGACTGCTATCCCCCTTTACAAAGGAGGTGACTGAGGCTCAGCAGATCTAACTTGCCCAAAGTCACACACAGACTCCCAGGGAAAAAGAGCTTTATGATGCTGATTGGTTTGTTCCACCCATATGACTGTGAGGAAGAACATAGCTCCAGAGAGGTTCCAGAATGGCACACTCCCTATTAAACACCAGAGGTCATTAAGTGGAAATGTCTCAAGAATCTCCTCCGAGGTCTGCTCTTTACTGACTATATACAGCAGTGTCGACCTGAACAATTAGTATTCAAAACACCATCTATGTCCCTCTCCAGAAACCAGCCACTTCAAGAATCCTATGGATGTAATGAGTTACACATAACTCAATCTTAATTTCTCAACTCTCTATGTGTGTTTTCCTAAAATTGATCTTTCTGACAATTCCCTAAATGTAACGAGGCTTTCTTGTTCCCCTTTAATTATCACATCCTCTTTTCTCTAACTCTTCACAAACATTTGCATCTAACTTCATAAATTACTATGATGAAGAAAACAAGAGCAAATGTCCAAAATTTAACAAATAAGGACAACTCTAATTTTTGTTATCCGTGAACTCTGAAGTTTTCTTTAATCAAGATACTTCAAACTCTTGATATGACTTCTTGCTTTCTGTAGATGTATGTAAATTTATTTTTATGGAAAAGCCTGGAGTTGACCATGTATTCTAGCCAATATATCCTTTACCTATTGCTATATAGCATGAGGATACATATGATATATACATGCATAGGATACTATCTATACTCAGATATCTATTACATTAATGAATATGTTTATTTAATACCTATTCATTTTTCTTATACTGCACCACAAAATTATTATTGCAAAATGCATACCTCTAAAAGGAGAGGAGTCTTATGAAAGAAAAGCTGAAATAACTTCTATGAACAATAGTTATCATCCAATTCCAATAAGTATTGCTCATATTAAAAAGTCTTAAATTAAGAGATGCTGGCATGGATGTGGAAAGTAATACATTGTTGATGGTACTGCAAACTAGCCCAACTCTCAGAAAGTTGTATCAAGGTGCCTCAAGGAATTTGAAGTAAACCATTTGATCTAGTAATCCCACCTTTGGGTATATGCCCAAAGGAAAAGGTCATTTTAGAAAAAGGACACCTGCACTCAAATGTTTATAGCAGGGCAACTCACAATCATATAGACATGGAAATAGCCCAAGTTGTCAAGGCCCAAGACTGGCCAACTTAACTAGGTTCCAGATGTGGACTGCTGAGTTACCTTGCTCAGAAACAAATTCTCTTAGGTGCATGAGGGCTATCTACTTTAGTAGGAGAGAGAGAGTGTGTGTGTGTGTCTTAGAGAGAGTAAAACAGTCTTTTTAGAAAGATAGATCTTAGTCTTTAGTAGAACTTAGTAATCTTCAGCTGAGAGATGCCATGCTGGCATTCTGCAGGCAGGAGAGGAGACAGAGTCAGAGTAAGCGAGTCTGTGATAGAATGCGCATGCTCCTTGACTACCTTCTCCTCCAGCCTAATATAAGGCTAATCTCATGCCTCTCAACACCACAGGTGTAGAGACTTCCAATTCATTGCTGCTCTCATCTCTCAAGCTCTCATGCTTATTAGTAGCTAAATCCCTCTCCAGGCCCTTTCCGCCCAGGTGTTCCATTATTGAGCCCTACAGGTATTTCTTATAACTCTTGCTCCTAGCTATAGGCTATAAGGGCTGAAACACCAAGTGCCCATCAATACCCAAATGGGTTAATAAAACGTGACATACATATACTGTGGTGTATTACTTAGTCATTAAAAAATGGTGATCTAGTAATTCTTCAGAAAATCTGAAGGAAACTTAAAGCCATTTTTTCTAAGTGAAACATCACTAGAGAAACAATAACATGTACTCAGTACCAAGTCAGAGCTGATTGATCAACAGCACATATGGAAGTAAATCTCAATGAAAGTCAAGTGAGGAGACAGGTAGAAAAGGATGGGTAAATTCCCACCTACAGTGCTTGCTATCTGGGTGAAGGGCACACTTAACATGTATTTTGACTCAATCTGCACAAAATCAAAGTATATAACATGTGTACCCCTTCACATGTGGAAATTTATAAAAAGAGCAATATTTGCAGCAATGTCTTATGTCCTCTATTCACAGATATGAGAAGTGATTCTGAAAACATTGTAACCCAATCATTTGTACCCTCATATGAATCTGGAATTTTAAAAAAATTGGTTTAAATTTAAAAATTTGATTGGAATCATTTTCATAATTGCTGTCCATAAATTGAATAATGTAAATGGGCTGTATGAAAATTTTGGTAAAATATTTTATAGCACATAAGATAATACCATTTAAAAATATTACGTTAAAAAGCTTTAATTATATTAGCAAATTTAAATTTAAAATATATTTTAATGTTTTAAATAAGCATTCTCTATGTGGAACAATAACAGATATCCCTAATTATTATGGGATGAGATTTGGGGACGTCTTTTTTGTAACTTTCCCAGAATTTGATAAAGTGAGTGAGTCTAAAGACTGAGTGATAAAACATTCCAAATCCACTTGTTAAAAATCCCAAACTGTTTATTACTTACGACGTGACTACATGGAGCATTCTGGTAGTTCTGCTAATCTGATTCTGGAATGGCTGATCTTGGCTGGCCTTGATTCTATGTCTATTAATAGTTGACTGGTCAGATCATCTAAGCCAGTCACGCTAAAGTTGGATAGTTCAAGAGTGGGGATGTGGCATCTTTGTTCTCCTTACGAGATATAAGTTTTGTGCTTGTTCATATTGTAGTTTTCAGAATTTCAAAGGAGTGTGCAATTTAAAATTCAAGTTAGTAATCATACAAGGTCCTTTTTTAAAAACATTAGAAAAATTTTAAGCATCAGTTCTTATGAGAGAAACATTTTTGAGTACTTAGAGAAACAGAAGTCAAGACAAAAAGTGTTCCTCATTGGATTTCCAATAACTAAAATGCAGTTTCTTAATATTTTTTATTTTTTCATATAGAGTAATTTAAATTGATCCCTTATTAATAAATATGACATCAACATTTTAATAATAACTTTAAATTAAATATAATATTAATATTACAAATAACTTTATTAAGGCTATATTAAATGGTTTCCCAAGTTATTTTTTCTCCTTTAACAAAACAACTTTATGACTTCCACTATATTGATGATATACCTGATAGCTGGACATAGTGTAGAGAGGACAATGGTGTACAAGTTATTAAAGCAAAAGGAAGTTATTAAAGTTGCAAGAGAGAGCTACCATTTTTAATCTTCCATGTTGAATAGGCATAGATGCTAATGATTTTCTAACTTTTTATTTTATTTTGAATAAATTAATGTAGGCAGTTAGCTTTCAATACCTAAGACCACTCGAAATACTTTTTATAAAGGCAGGTGTGAATATTGAAGAGAAGAATTCAGATATTATTTCCATGCTTGAAAAATAAAACAAGTACATAAAGGATTAATAATGTTTGTGTCATTAATGTAGGTAGAACAGCAACATGAACCCCAAATTGGGTAGGCAATCATCCTCCCAAATTTGGCATAAAATTACCTACGATCTGGCCAATAATTTTAGACCTTTGGTGAACTCTATTTTGTCACTCTTTCTCATTGGAGCCCTTTCAAATACACATTCTCATATCTTCACTGAATTTCTCTCGTGTCAATTAACTTGTCTACAGAATACAACCACACAAACATGTTACACCAGGTTAGCTCAATAAAATATCCCTGATCTTTGTACCCAGTATTACGTTCTTATCTACTTGATTTTATTCATGATATTTTCTCCTGAATAAACCTCCCGTCTTCCTGAAATGCATATCTTAAAACTCTGCCCATTCTCTCTATGTAGCCTTAGCTCAAAAAACACCTATTTTTATGAAGATATTGTTCTTATGTATTAAATAGATTTGAATTTTTCCTTCTTTTAAGCATGTGACATTAGCTATTATTTTCAGCATTATACAATGGTCATTTCTTCAATGCTTTATTGTTAACATTAGTGTGCATTCCTGAGGCAAAGACTGTCTTATCTTTAACTACTTTTGTCCTTTTATAGGAGAAATTCATACATTTATTAAAAGCCTCGTCTACTCTAAGTATCTTATGTGAAACAGCAAAAGAATCAATATTTTCTAAGTTACATACATGCATACAAGGTGCCCCACATCACATGTATATTATATCTTAATGTCACAAAGTATGAAATGTCAATTTTATGGATGAAATACTAAAGATTAGAGACATTATAGATCTTTTCCAGAAAGTAGGAGATACAGCCAAGTTTACAGCCATTGAAACCAAAATATATTTTCATTCCATTATAAAACACAAATTGTATTTATTTTAAAGATGTCTTTAAAATTAATCTGTATTGACTCATTATATTTACACATCAAGGGCCAATTATAAAACAAGTTCAAAAAGAAAAGACTTTAGTGTCCATTATCTTGCTGACTGTATCCTTGACATCCTTATTTCTCAGACTGTAGATTAGGGGGTTCAACATGGGGATCACCACTGTGTAAAACACGGAGGCCACTTTGACTGTGTGCCTGGAGTTTTTAGAGTTGGGCACACAGTAGAGGAAGAGGATCGTGCCGTGGAAGATGGTGATGGCGGTCAGGTGGGAGGCACAGGTGGAAAAAGCTCTGTGGCGTCCACTGGCTGAACGCATCTTGAGGATGGTGACAACAATGAATGCATATGACATGAGAATGACGAACAGTGTACTGACTTCATTAAAAGTTGCAAAAATGAAAAGCAACAGCAGGTTGATGTAAGTATCAGAGCAAGAGAGGGATATCAGAGAGGAGAACTCACAAAAGAAGTGATTGATTGTGTTGAAACCATGAAAAGACAACTTTAAAGCAGAGCATGTCAGTATCAAGGAACACGCTACTCCCCACACGTATGACTCAAGCACCAACAAGGCACAGAGTTTCTGGGACATGGCCACCGTGTAGAGCAGAGGATTGCAAATGGCCACAAAGCGATCATAGGCCATCACAGCTAATAAAAAGGACTCCGTCACAACGAAGGTACAAAAGAGAAAGAATTGGATCATACATCCTAAAAAAGAAATGGTTCTGTCTTCTACAATCAGGTTCATCAACATCTTAGGAGCAATGATGGAGGAATAGCAGAAATCCACAAAGGAGAGGTGGCTGAGGAAAAAGTACATGGGGGTGTGCAGTTT
>CAUYON010159893.1:0-37841 GCA_963573935.1 Arctocebus calabarensis | reverse complement strand
TTTTTTTTTGTAGAGACAGAGTCTCACTTTATCGCCCTGGGTAGAGTGCCGTGGCGTCACACTGCTCACAGCAACCTCCAGCTCTTGGGCTTAAACGATTCTCTTGCCTCAGCCTCCCTAGTAGCTTGAACCCGCCACCTTCAGTATATGGGGCCGGCGCCCTGCTCGCTGAGCCACAGGAGCCGCCCTGGGTTAAAGGTTTTAATGATAAATGAAGCTATTATGACAGAGGCAGTCTCATGATGTTAACATTTGTCTTTTGTGTGGATAAAAGTGGATGACATTATTTGCTAAAATCATGAAACTTCTCAGTGCAAAACATGTTCATAATTTTCTTTATTTGGTAGAACTTTTCATTGAGTTGACTTGCAATGGAGATATTTTAAAAACTCTGAGTACAACTTAGTAGCCCTCTTAGGAGATAGAGAGCTCATTTTTAATGCAGCAGAGTTGTATTAAAATTTTTGTTGGACAATAATTCTGCTACTCAGTGCTTAAATAAAGGAAATTTCATTGCTTGTGGAAAAATGAGTGACTGATAGGACATCGGGGTAAAGTTGTCCTTAAGGATTTTGCCCAAGTTGTTAAGAAAATGAACAATAATGGGGAGATAGAGACAGATGATGACATTGGTCTTAAAATATGCTGATTTTGATTTTATGCACATTGGGTTTTAGAAAAGGAAATTTCTAGAAGAGAATATGAGATTCATTGAGGGAAAAGTAATAATTTATAACATTTAAATCAAAGACCTTAGGAAGAAAGAAGCCAACTATATTTTGAATAAAAGATAATTGTTAGCTTTCATAAATAAAATTAAGCTTTTGAGAAATAGCATTGCATCAGTTGAAATCAGCCTGAATAAATACCATTGGGCAGCACAGAGCCAGTGAAACTTACTTATGCCATTGCACACAATTTTTAAAAATAAGAAAGTGCATGATAAAGGGAAAAAGCAGCCTTAAAATCATCACCCATGGCCATAACTATTAACATTTAAACAAATTTATGTCCCCTTTTGACATATAATTGCACAGTTGATTCTACATTTTATATTAAATTTAGTGTCTTCTTGGTTTTGTGTAAACTTTTGTGATGTCAGTAAAAATCTCAACTCATCATTTATCAGTGATGCCTTTCTTAAATCCCAAAGACAAGTAGTTGGGTAGCCGGCTTTGGAGTCAGACAGTTCTGATTTCTAAAATAATTTATTTCTTTCCTCTCTTTCTTCCTTCTTAGTTAGAACTACTTTTTTCAATTTGAGATTGGGAAAGAGGAGAACATAGATGGATCAATGTCAGCTCTCGTGTGACATCCTTTTTCATTCTCAGTCTATTTTAGGCAAAAAGTCCATGGGACGTGTCATCTGTAGGCACCTCTGCACCCAGTCCAGCTACTGGCGGGTCTCTGGATTTGGGTAGTTGCCTCTTCCTTGTCTGGAAATGAGAGCCAAATAATTTGGGTCACGGGCCTTGACACCCCCCCCCCTTTTACCCGAGTCGTGTCCTGTCCTGCTCAGAACCTTTTGCCCTAGTGCTGGTCTCGTGTCCACCTCTCACTTCTGACACTTCCCAGGGACACCCACCCCTTTCTCTCCTAAGTTGGGAAAACTAACCAGCAGCTGGTTGCTTTGGTGAAGACCCACGTGGGAAGTGCAAATCCAGGAACTCTAGACAGTTCTCAAAAATCCCCATTCTGTTAAAAGTAGCACCAAAATGTTGTCACCATCTGCAAGACCCATTTCCCAAGACATTTCAGCATCACAGATTGAGTGAAGACAAATTATAAGTTATTGTTATTTCTATTGTCTTAAGAAATAACCTAGGAAGGCTGATTGTTTTGTTTTATTTTGTGGAAGGAGTCCAGTAGGGTGTGTGTGCATGTGTGCATGTAGGTGTGTTTGTGTGGGCATGAGGTCACAGAAAAGATTTTAGTGACTTTACCAATATGATAGATGGAAAATACAGAATTGCACACTGCCTCAGATCATATCAAGGAGGGACTGGAGGATATTTGTGGGCTTTTTGGCCAATGATTTATGAAACTAGCAGACTGAGCCCCCATTCCAAATATAATTACAATGAGCAGAGGTGAAGATGTCACAGTGCAGTACGCCCTACCCTGCTGTTGTCCCCATGCCCATAAAAACTTATTTCTGACAGTTCCAACCCTGAGTAGGTTCTCGTGATGTCTCCACTGAGATACATTAGATTTAAAATACATACCATGTTTAAAGATATATTCAGCACCTTTTTCTCTACAGGAGTAAAGCTTAAAGCAATTTACTGTGTCTCATATACAGCTTTGATATTTATAGTAATTCACATGTAAAGCTAAGGATGTAAGTATGAACTTTGTTAGGTATTAGAGCTTAAATTCACCAAGTACATCTGTTGCTACCCATGATGCCTAGTTTTTAGCTTTATTCAAGTCATTTGTTTTATTTCACAAGAAATAGAAACTCCAAATTTTGGGAAATTTCAAAATAACTTTCAAACATTTAATTTTCAAGGTATAAGCATAATTTTTCAATTGAGTTTTAATTTTAAATCTTGTAATTAGTGGTCTTAACAAATTTGTGTATGTTTTCATGCTTAATATAATAGGTAGTGTTTGTATTTTACTTAATATGCAGAGTTCTGTTAAATTTTGTGTAGACTTCTTAGATCTATGTTTAGTAAACTTTGTTGAAAGAATTAAGGAAGTCAGAATTAACTGATTGCCATCCAAATAACTATGCCAGGGAAACAATACTACCTGCTTTACAGGTGCTGTTAAGGGAAGACAGGTAACTTATCTAGATCACACAGCTAATAATCTACACCATCATTAATTTTACTTCTATTAAAATTTTCAAATATGCAAAATGAGATATAGCAGCACAATGAACAGACACGTGCGCATTGCTAAGCCTAAACGATGATTAACTCTTGGCCAATCTTGTTTAATCTCCATGCCTTCCCATTTTCCCTATCCCCTTGTTTTATTTTGAAGCAAACATTCATATTACTTATGTATAAGAGCAAAAAAGTTATTAAAAAATTATCAGAAGTACTATGCTTATGCTTTAAAGTCATAATTTCTTAATATTATTAAACATAAGAGGCTTAAATAGTGATCTAGTTTCCCCCGTTTGAGTTAGGATTATGAAATCAACACATAGAAGTTGGTTAATGCAATTTGTCTCTTTTAACCTAAAGCTTCCCTCCTCCTTCTTTTTTCCCCTTACATTTCAATTGCTGAAGTAATAGTTTATTTGATAGAATTTTCCAGCCTCATGCCATTTTCTGTTACTTCATGTGTTATGCTGTCCCCTCCCTGGATAGTCTGTAAAGTAGGTGTCCAGTTTAGTTTGAATAGGGAGGAATTCTACACTTAAATATATTCTTTCATAGGTGATATTAAACACCCATTTCAAGAAGAATCTCTTGTGTAATTATCTCTTTTGGAGCTATTTCTGATTATTTTCACTAAGGGTTGCAAAATTATATTATTATAATTCTATTAATATTCCTTATTAGCTGAAATACCACCATGAAGAGGAAAGTTTCCCCTATCAATTGTGTGGTTTCCCTGAGTTACCATTCTTTTAGAAAGTTTAGGATTATTGCCTGTTTTTTTCTTTATTTGTAAGTTTTAAAAAAATATTTTATTATTTAAATGAGTTGGTTCTTATACATAGCATTCTTCATAAGTAATTTGTTAGATTCTTTTAAAATATTATTGTGAACTCATGGATTTAAAATCAAAGTATCAGTCTTCCATTTAAAAACATAATATTAATAAAATGATAACAATAGTTAGTTTTAGGTGGATACTAGCATACTATAAACACTTTCTCTTTATTACTTTCTCCACTTAGGAATATATACTCAATAGCATATACAGCTAGTTTATACTTTTTTTTTTTTTTACAAATATGTATACTTCCTTATACACAAATGAACCATTTTATTCATTGAATTTCTGTTTTAATGATTACCTCTGGTTGTTTGTTATTGTAAATTATAACAGTCTAAATGACAATCATTTGTGTGTGTCTTTCAAGTTTTTTTCCACGGTATCTTTAGTATAGATTCTAGCAGAGGGATTTTCTGGGTCAATGATTAGTTTTCTATTTTGCTAGATTCAGCCGAATTCACTTCCAAACAGGTTTTATCATTTTGCCTTCCCTCCTAGAACACCACGTGTCCCTTTGACGCCACCCTCACAAAAGCACTCTAACTTCCAGATCTTTGCCCATGGCAGGGCTACCCACAGAGTTAACCAAATGACAAGTTGTGTTTTCTGTATTCTGTTCTATTGTCTACACATACACCTAATTCATGTTGTTTGTAGTATTATAAAAGTAATTCTAACATTCCACATTGCAAAAACAATTCATGTGGGGTGCCGCCTGTGGCTCAAAGGAGTAGGGCACTGGCCCCATATGCTGGGCCAACCTCAGCCAAAAACCACACACACAAAAGAAATTCACTTGCTTCTCCACGTAATCCCACACGTTACTCCGTTCCACGCTCAGGTAAAACGTGATCCTACTGATTTCCTGTTATGGATCTCAGAGCTGTACCTGAGCACATCAGTGAGATTCTGTGCTCTGTCCTCAGCTCAGCCCACCTCTGTGGGGTGTAAATGAGGTTGTTAAATCCTCTCTGTGGGTTCCTGATCTGTGCTCATTGCTGGGATGGAGTTTTGACCAAATTGCTTTCAGGGTATGTCATTTTTCTGCTAAATTTACAAATACAATTTCAGACAAAGAAAGCTTAGATAAAAGCTTACAAGATTGAACCACAGGGCTGATGCTATATATCATGTTCAGAAATTAACATACTGCTTTCATTTACTGTCCTGATTTTTTTTTTCTTGCCCAAAGCTGGTTACTTCTCCTTAAAGCACACCCATTGATTGTCCCCCCAGCAGGCTCCGACTCGCACCCTCCTGCGGGGACGCGCTGGTTGAGACCTCAGACTAGAAGCGGTTTGAGGGGTGCACGAGCAGCGGCTGCTCCTCTGTCCGTAGACACGCCCCAGCCTCCCTGCACGGAAAGCAAACGAGAGCAACAGTCCGTGCAAATGTTTACTAGATGGGCGTGGAAACCAAACCCACAGGCAGCCGCGGAAACCTTTTAAATTTGAGAAATAAAAATTAGCCCGGGTTTCCAAAACATCTCAGGTTCTGTCTGAGCTCTCATGAGAAGGTTTTGCAGATGAATGTGCTTTTATATCATCAAAGGGTAAGTGAATAACTTTAATTTATACTTATTCTGTATGAAACCAAGTATGAACGTCTCAATTCCACTAAGCTCAGCTAATCCTGCTGTTCCCGCCGGGCACGAGGCTGTGTTGGCGGCTGCGCGGAGCACGCAGGAAGGAAACGCGGGCTCTGACTTCGGGGTCGCCATCCCCCCAGGATAGCTCAGTTATAACGCTTTGATTGTGGGGTCCTTTTGGAGTAGACCATCTCCCTTTACAGCTCGTACTGAATTATTTCAGAGACTGTACCGAGGTCATGTAGTGATATTTAGTGCTGCTTTTCTGTGAACCTCTGAAATGGGGCTACAGTATTTCAACTATTAAAAATACATTTAAAAACCCACTGTCGAGCCTATTCCTGCTTCCCTATTCCAGGGAGCTGTAGACGTCATTAGAAGGTGAAGGAGAAGTGAAGGGAGGAACAGCGGGAGTTGACACCTCCCAGCCCACACGGTCGGACCAGTGTGGGGACCGGAGCAGGTGCAGTGGGCGGGGCGGACCAGGCGTCGGAGCAGGTGCAGCGGGCGGGGCGGACGAGGCCCCGGGGAAGAGGAGGCCTTGTGTGGAGCTGAGGGTGGCTCTTTCTCCGAGGGAAAGAAAGAGCACCAGTAACTTTTGGGTTTTCAGGGAATACTGTAAGGAGCGTTTCACAACGAAGCCCAGACGTCACTTCTATATGTACACACAGGGAACAGAATTCAATTCAAATCCCCCAATCTATTAAAATTAAAATAAAGGAAAGAGAAAATAACGTAGTGGGTAGAACCATTTTCATATTTCTTTTTTACTAAGCCCATTTCCCTGTCTGCTGTGAGTCTTTTCCATGTGAGAGGAGCCGAGAAAGGAGCATAACTGCAGATGAAACTGCTCTGAGAAAGCTGAATTACCCACCACTCTCCTTGGCGCAGTCAACGCCCGAAACGGGAGGAGATGGGGGCCGACGGTGGCCTCGTCTTCAACACGAAATCCTCTAGGGCAAGGTGTGTCCGTAACCCAGGGGTCGTGGACGCCCGAGAGCCGTGGCCCCCTTCCTGGCGGGACGGTCACAGAGACGGCTGGTGGTGCGGGCAGGGATCCGCTGGACCGCTCGTCAGTGGTCAGACGGAGAGTTCGCGTTTACATCCTTGAGATACCCTCGGGTCCCTTTGGTTTTGGGACAGCCAGAGTTTCCTCCCTGCTCCATGTCAGGGGGGCGCTGAAGGCAGCTGGGGTCTGTGGGCACGACATGGACCCGGCTGTCCAACAAGGGGGCGAAGCTGTGTGGTGGGCTGAGTCCAGGGGCCTGTGTGCAGCGGGGAGAATCCGTGTGTGTGAGAGACAGTGTGTGAGTGAGGCTGTGCATGTGCGTGAGTGTGAGTATGAGTGTGCATGTGTATGACACTGCATGTGAGTGTGCACGAGTGTGTGTAGTGTGTATGTGACTGCATTTGCATGACTGCATGTGAGCATGCATAGGTGTGCATGAGTGTGAGTATGAGTGTATGTGACTGCATGTGCATGAGTGTGCATGTGCGTGAGTATGAGTGTATGTGTGACTGCAAGTGCATGAGTGTGTGAGTGTGCATGAGTGTGTGTGCATGTGAGCATGAATGTATATGTGACTGCATGTGCATAAGTGTGTGAGTGTGCACGTGTGTATCAGCATGTGTGACTACATGTGTGAGTGTGCATGAGTATGAGTGTGTATGTGACTGTGCATGTACGTTAGTGTGACTGTACATGTGTATGAGTGTGTGTGTGTGCATGTGCATTACTGTGTGAGTGTGTGTGAGTACACGAGTGTGTGAGTGTGTGTGACATACCAGCAAGAGGACCAGAGTGGGCCCAGTCACTCGGACACCTCACTGAGCACAACCCACGTTGACTGAGACAAAAGCTCCATCATGTTCTTCTCTGCCCAGGAACCCATGCATGGCTTGAGACTGGTAAGCTGAGCAGCTGGCAAAGACAGAGCCCAGCTGGCACAGACACAAGAATCAGCCCCAGGTGAGGGGCTTCCTTTGTCCTGCGGGCATGTCCAACCTTTTGGCTTCGTTGAACCACATTGGAAGAAGGGTTGTCTTGAGCCATATGTTAAATATACAAACTCTAATGAAAGCTAATGGGCAAAAAAAAAAAAAAAAGAAAGAAAGAAAAAGCCCAGGCATACTTTTTGTGATATCCACCACCATGGATAAGCAAAATGTCCTCACACAATCCTTGTGCTTCATGGGTAGGACAACCCCACATCAAGTAAACTGCCTTTAGAAACCTGATATCTTCTGAAAGTCGAATGGATATAGAGTGAGGCATTGTTTAGATGAATAAGAAACTGAATTGTATTTTTTTAAAGGGCCTGAATTTTAAAAGAGATTGTAAAGTATAAGACAAACATTTTACTGTAATAGACAAGTTTATTATTTACATTTACTCTGCTTTTCAGCAGCTGCTCAGAAAGTAAGCTCATTTATAGGTAAAAGATCTACTTTCTGTGTACATTTAAGTGCAGTGTAAATAAATTTGTGACCTCATTAGAATTACACTGCAGTTCCTCACCATCAGTTCTGTACGGTAGTGGGTGGCAGTGACTGGAAGGCAGACGGAGGTCTTATTTTTCTTTAGCACCTGCTATGACTACTATAAGGCTTGGCAAAGACAACATACTGAAACAATGTTTGTTAGATTGAAATAAATTTACTGCCACTAAGAGCATTTCCTTTGGAATAAAGTTTCTCTTGTGCTTTAGCTGAACAGCCCTAGGCTACAATTCTAGTATTTTCCCAGAGGTTATGAATTTTGTAGGGTTGGTTCAGAGAGAGTCTCAGCAGAGGAATCAGCACAAGAAGAGAGGTTGAGATGAGAATCATGGCATGTGTTTGCTAATTGTAAGTCCTACAGTTCAGTTTTGTAATTATCACTCTTGGGATTAAATTTCCTTAACATTATTGTTATTCTTCTTATTTTTGTTGTTGTTGAGACAGTCTCAAGCTGTTACCCTGGGTGGAGTGCCATGGCATTACAGCTTGCAGCAACCTCCAACTCTTGGGTTTAAGCGATTCTCTTGCTTCAGCCTCCCAAGTAGCTGGAACTACAGGTGCTCACTACAACGCACGGCTATTTTTTTTTTTTGGTTGTAGTTGTCATTGTTGTTTGGTAGGCCTGGGCTGGATTTGAACCTGTTAGCTCCAGTGTATGTGGCTTGTGCCCTAGCTGCTGAGCTATAGGCCCCAAGCCAAATTTCCTTAAGATTATTAAGACCTACAATTTACTGAGCACTTTTCCATGTTTATGCCACAGTGTTTTGAAATTTACTTTCTTCACCCAGTGAACACTCTTGTGACAGGGTTAATACTTTTGTATAAATCAGGTTCCAATTAAGAGACAAAAATCGCAGAGTAATTTAGATAAGGAAAATTAAACATAAAGAAATAGTGACTATGATATGGGGTTGACAAATAGAAAAAAAGAAAACTTTGAAGAATAATAATATTTAAAAATAGCAGATGTAGGGAGAAGCCTGTACCTCTAAGGCTGATGCCCAACAGATAAGAGAGATGAATCTGAACGATGCTCCTCCCAGCACTGAGACCCAAGCCTGTGGCCCAGAGTCCCTCTCACTCTCAGAGGGTGGCAGAGGCGCTGGCTGAGGTGCTGTGAGGCAGGATCGCTGGGCATGTGTCCCCTGGAGTGAGGGTGAGTGATTGAGATCTAGGGAAATCCTTGCTGTCCACTGAGAGGAAACCTTCAGAGCTGACCTGCGGACAGTGCCAACCCCCATATGCACCGTGTGCTTTTACCTGTACGTGTATATACAGGCATGTGGTAACGTGAAGTTACAAACTAGGCACAGTGAGAGATTAACAACAATAACTAATAATAAAAGAAAACAACTGTGACACTGCTCTGTAGTAAGTTGTGTGAATGTGGCTTTTCTCTCTACCCTCCTCACTCATCCTGTGACGATTCAGATGATCAGACGCCTACGTGATCAGGTGAAGTGGAGTAAATGACGTGTGATGTGGCATTGGGATGCAGTTGGGCTACTTCAGACCTCTGGTGGTTCCCTTGAAGGGGGGTTGACTGGGCCATGCTGATGTTGACAGCTGGACGTCCACGAGGGACAGACACGGAGCCTATGAGTGCAGCACGAATCCAGCTGAGACAGAGGATGGTGCAAGATTTCATCACGCTGCTCAGAACAGCATGCAATTTAACCTTATGTGTTATTTTTAGAAGTTTCCATGTAATGTTTTCAGACTATGGTTGACCCAAGGTCCAGGAGGTGGACCTCAGGGAGTGGGGGACGACTCCATAGCAAAGCTTAAGGAGGGCACAGGGGAGCTGTTCACAGACGTGTGGGGGCGGTAGCGATGCCTCCTGCAAAGGCAGGCCCCATACAGAGGTGCCGTGCACCGCTGACCATGGCCAGGTGCCACCCAGGCCACATGTGCTGCGCAGCCGGAAAGCACCTCGTCGGAGCTGGGAAGAGAGGCACTGCTGTGACCAGTGTCACTCCAGAGACACCTACTCTGGATCAGCGCCACATCACGCGGCTGGCAAAGGATGAACAGTTAAGTGTCTGGGAGCTGAGCAGGCAATGAAGGATAAATTTGAGGCTAAAAGACAATCGACTGACGACTGGCAGAAGACGCTTGTTCGATCATGAAAATTAGTCAACTGAGAGAGAGACTTCGGTGATTTTCTTTTCACACAAGGGATCAGCGAAGCCTGGAATTAGATCACTGCGTGTTTAGTCTATCATGAGTGGCTGCGGGTGAAGACGGGTCTGCAACTGTGTGAGGCAGCTCATGGCAGCAACATCTTGTCAGAATGGTCACAGAGAACCGGGTAGGAGAAAACGGGGCTTCTGAAATCTCTAACACAGGGATGCTTCCGGCGTGACCTCTGGATTTTATCATGCAAGTTAGGTTGGTAAATACTAAGAATTCATGGCACTGAGTTTCATATGGTAAAATTAACTAGCAGGAACATTCCAATGGACTTCAAGATGCATTTTCATACATATATACAGAGTTCTACTGGCTATGTTTAGACAATCGTCAAGGGGCAAGATGTGGGAACCATGTCCCTGAAGGAGGAGCCAGCACGCTCAGCTTCTGGGCAGAGGATGCCCGTGACGGGGTGAAGGTCTGGACCTGGGGTTCCTTCAGTGTCTGTGTGGCCTGCCCTTCAAAGCATTTAGACCCTTCCTTACCTTTCCCACCCTTTCTGGAGTCTCTGGCTACCTGTCTGACCACTTGATAGAGGCAGATGACTGAGGACATGCCCAGCACTGCCCGAGGGGCCAGTGGTCAGCTCTTCAGGTATGCCAGACTCTCCCAGGACCATGCTTCAGACTTGCCTGTGATAGCCCCAAATGATTGTATATAGCCTTTCACCTGTAACTTATTTGAACTCAGAAAGAGAAATCTTCTTCCAGAACCCCAGTTCTCACTTGTGGAAACGTGCAAAGATTTCCAGGATCTGTACTATGCTGGACTCACTTCTGCTATGTAAAGACTCACTACACTCACTGCCCATGGGGCTCACCAGCTTCCTCCCCTCCTCTCTAGGCCAGGGGACGGGCGCTGAAGGCCTGGGACCGTCCTGGGAGTGTCCTGCAGAGCTCCAGCGGGACGGGGTGCACCCGGCCCAGCCCAGCGCTGAGTCCTGGAGCTCCCGGCAGCACTGTGTCCCTCACACTGGTGCTGTCCCAGCAGGACCTCAGTGTCCCTCACACTGGTGCTCCTGGTCCCTGACTGAGCACAGCAAGGGGCGAGGGACTGTACCTGGGGGACAGGGGACTCCTCTGACTGCAGCCTTGGCCTGAAGACTGTCGGAGGCCGTGCCCGCCCTTCCTTAGACTGTCCTGTGGGCAGTCACTTCCATGGGGACTTTCCTGCCTGCCTTCCCCCGTCTGCGATCACCTGTATCGTGCTGGCAGCGCCCCCATTCTTTCCGGGCTCTTCCTCGTTTGCCAGATACAACCCTTGCATTCCTCATCCTGTTTTGTCTGCATCATGGGGGTCTTGGACTAACTCAGCTATGATTTCAGACAAACTCGTTCAAGTCTGGGCTCCACAATCTGCTGTTTACCTGGCCCGTGTCTGTCATTCCACACTCTGTGTTCCACAGCCGAGTCATCTATGATGTGGAAACAATGAGGGTTTCCACTACACGGTGTGTTAAGAAATAAACACATTCATGTACATTTAATGCCGGTAAATTCCAGCTGTCCCCACACTCTACCACGTTTATATCCCTGTTTTCTACAAGGCAGTCTAGATGAGAAATGCCACCGTGAATTGTTGAAGGTGCTTTTCAACATATCTTCTTAGGTGTTTCCCAAACTCATACCTCCAGAGGGGGAAGGTGAAGTCGCTGTGTCTGGGAGACCTGAGAGCAGCACCAACCTTCACACGTTCCCATCACAGTAATTAGCAGCCAACATTTCCACACGCGTAGCTGGAAGACCCCACGTTGCTGCATTTGACCACCTGGCATGAGTAACACGAGATGGTGAGTTACGGGAGTTGGTGTTACGGGGCTGAGGACACCCGGCTGGCGGATGGGGCATGTGCTGGACCAGGGGGCAGTGAGCCGTCTGCAGTGAGCATCAGCGTGGGTTATGCGCCTTGCTCATCTCGTACTGTATCCACGTTATACTTGATGTTTTTACAGCATTTTCAGGTGAGTGATCTCTAATAATTCCCAAAAGTGCCTGAGAGGTGACAGGACAAGCGTGAACAATTCTAATGTCCATCAAGGTGACCAGCAGATGGAGGGATAGCTTTGCTCATTCTACTTTCTTCTTTCGTAGTTTAGTGAAATTCTAGATGGGATGAGGAGCTGGATGAGATAAATCACGTCTGAAAACTGGATCCTTCTGACTTTTCCATATGGTATAAAGTGGGTCTCATGGAGAACCTCTGAGATGTTTTAAGGTATTTACAGAACAGAAATCGCTCTGGGCTTCGTCCAGCAGACTGGACCCTGTAGGGACTCTGGGCATTTGTCCAAGGCTGTGTGATGTAAGGACAAACATGGTTTCCAAACAATTAGTGCCGTCTCACTCAACTGGCCTCTCCGAAATCTACAACTGTTTGATCCATCCCACAGCTCCCGTCAGGGCTCTGTCCAAGACAAAGACTGGTAAGTGACATGTGACTTCAGCCTCCCTGGGAATGGAATGTCCTGATCGCCCAGCGGTGAGCTGAGAGGATGCCAGCACGTGTGCGGTGGACCCGCCTTGGCAGTGAGTGGCCACAGGCTTTCATCTGTATAAAGCACGTTTACAGCCCTGGCCTTGGTGATGCTAAAGCAAAATTCTGTAAGACTTTTGAAATAAATGTCATCATTTCCCGTTGATGTGTGGTAATTCCTAGAAAAGCCTGCTCTTCTGTGGAAACCCACTGAAGTTTTCTAAATTATCTCTGTCTGTATATATATGTATGTATATGACATGGGGAGAAAGGTTTATGTTTAAGTAACATGTGTGCTCTCTTAAAAAAGTAGTAACATAAAAGTATGCTAAAAATAGGATTTTCTGCTTCAGTTTAGGCTGAGATCCAGGAAATTGGGTGATCAAACAATTCCACATTCCAAAAACGTGAGATTCTAGATTACTCAATCAAAACTTTAAAAGATGTTTAAGGAGAGTTCTTGTGACCTGTGGCAGAGCAATTGGGCCCTGAGGAGTCTGCTGATGGGGCCGACGTTTCTCCGTGGAGGGTGGGTCCCCACCCCCCACCCTCTCCTGGGTCAAGTCAGTGGGGAGAGGCGTCAAGGACCACTTACCAATATTTTACAAATATTATTTTTATTGATTTCTTCTACTATGTTTCCACTTTTTGAGACTATTTTCTGTTTGTATTTTCAACTTTTTCTTTCCAAATATTAAGGTGGTACAAGAGTTTTGTTACCCTTTACTGTAGCAGCGCTCACTGCAGCCAACAGTTCGTACCTCCATCCTAGTGCCACCCCTTCTTGGCGTCTATTGTTCTGTATGTTTCTTTGTGCCACGTGACCATCTTTTAACTCCAAATTATTAGTGAATAATCCAGATGAGTGTTGCCCTCAGTCAAGGGTGCATGTTTCCATTGGACCAAATGTAAGCCAACTGCACAGGAAAGATTCTTAAAACACCCAGGACGGACTTTCCCAAGATGCCCACGCGGAGGATGACGGAACCTCCAGGCAGTGAGGGAGCAGAGAGGAGGCCAGAGGGCTGACAAATGCCACGTGGGAACTGCTGGTCGGAGCCGGCGTGCGTGGCTGTGTCAGAGAGCTCATAGAGCCTTACAAAAGAAGCAGCTGCCATCAGCTCTGCTCACACCCTGACTCTGTCACAACCAGATCACCCTCACGTCTTTTTCCTCCTTCTCCACCTGCCGCACAGGGTGTGCTGGAACTGAGTTAGCACGTGTGGATCTGAAAAGAACAGAACAAATAGAGGGAAAAGCAAACCATGTGCCCAGTTTCACTGCAGGCTCTCATGCTGTAAGCAGCCTCAGGTAGGAGCAGAGAAAGGTTTTAATTTTCATTTAAAACCATCTTTTATGAGGTAATAGCTTTATTTTTATTTTCCTATATATTTTAACAGTTCTATTTACATATCATAACATTCACCCACTGCACAGATACTTTTCAATAAATCTTACAAGCCCCATTGACTGTACAGCCACACCTAAACTTTCAGAACATTTTCATCGGCTCAAATATTTCTCTCATATTTTTCTGTATCAGTCCCTGTCCCCATGTCCAGACTCAGGCACCTGCCCGTGGGCTTCTGTCTCTGTGTCCCCTCCTCTAGACATTTCAGAGCCATCGAGTCACTGATGTTTAAGCTTTCACTCAGTGCATTTTTGAGGCTCTTCTGTTATAACAAATACCACTTTTCATTTGTGAATATTACTCCATAAACTGTACATGTTACAATTGTTGTTCTAGTCTTCCGTCGATGGTGTTCAGACTTTTTACAGTTTGGTTACCATAAATAACATTGCTGTGAATATTCCATGTACCAGTGTGTATGTGAACATGTTTTCGTTTTTCCTCGGTACACACCGAAAAGTGGGGTTGCTGCTTCCCAGGGGGAGCACAGTCGTTTACTAGTATATGTTCTTACTAGTATATATTCTTACTAGTATATGTTCTCAAAAGCACTGTGCAAGCCTTCTCTGTGCTCTGTGTCCTTGCCAGCTTGGGGTTCCCTGTTATTCTGAGTGCAGTCTTTCTAGTAGATGGTGATGGTGCCATGTTGTGGATTTCATTTACTTTTCTCTGAGGAACAGTGAGGTTGGGCATCCTTTCCTGTGCTTCAAACTTTGTTTTTCTCAATCAGTTTGTTTGGGTGATTCGAAGTTCTTTGTGTCCTCACGTGTTTTAGAATCAGCTTGTTAATTTCTATCAGAAAGCTTGCTAGGATTTTAAGAGGTACTACTTTGAATCTGTAAGTCAATCTGAAGAGAACTGCTACCAAAGTTCAAATTTAAAGGATGTTTAGAATTTAAAAATTGTTACAGATGGATGAGCATATCGACCACGGAGCTGCAAGTGTCCTTGTGTACGGATGTGACTAGAAAGAGTTCAGTATCCAATGCCCCTTCAGTATCTGAGAGACTCCAAATGTGTCCTGGGACCGCCACTGAGTTTCACCTGGGAACAGAGCAGAGCCTATCCCTGAAAAGAGGGTTTCAAGGGGACAGTCAAGAGGAAAAGTAGGGCGGCGCCTGTGGCTCAAAGGAGTAGAGCGTTAGCCCCATATACTGGAGCCGGTGGGTTCAAACCCAGTCCCAGCCAAAAACTGCAAAAAAAAAAAAAAAAAAAAGAAAAGTAATGCTGTAGAACCTCCGAGTCCATTGCACCTCCTCTTTTACCATACAGATTAAAATTTTATTCAAAGTCATTTGAGATAATCAGATATTATCTTGATTCTTTCCCTTAGTCGTATGACAGCTTGTGACTAATCTACAGGTAAATCACAGGAAATTCAGCAGTATAAGCATGCCATTTTTTTTTTGTATTTTCCTCAGTCCATTCTTTTATTTATGTATTTATTTGTCAAGTCAAAAACATACAGAGAGAATGAGAACCGGAAGTCTGAAGCCAGCTAAGAACCAATTTTTTACAAACCTCAAGGAATTGCAAAGATTTTTATTTTATAAGCAAAAGAGAAAAGAGCAGGAAGGCTCTGCCCGTGTTCTGTGCACGGCCTGCACTTCTCCAGCAGACGTTTTGTGTAATTACACACAGGAAATGAGAATGTCCTGGGAAGACCATGTGGGCTCGTCACTCATGGATCGTTAGGAAACGAAGGGAAACGTTGTTTGGTCTTAGCAGGTATCTTGGTCGGGCCGTGAACGATCTAAGGATCCCAGGCTTTGAGTGCAATAGAAGGCAGGGAAAAGAAGCAAGAAAACAAACGCACCAAAGAGGTCTAGAGACACAGTCCAGCCTCCCCCGGGAAATGAGAACTCAGCCATAGCAACTGTTGATAAAATAACAATGGACATTGCTCATATTTTAATCTTTTCCCACCTATTGGAAAATAGGGAAATACGGTAAGATAAAGAGTGAATTCCTGAGAAAGAAACCACGTAGATGAGACCATTGTCTACTTCTTGATTGTATTGCTTGATTTTCTTTTAAATTAAAGATGTGAAAATATTGTACTTTGGTAAACTGGGTGCAGAAGGAGGTCGGGGGAGACCTGGCTGGTCAGAGCTGGTGTGGTTCTCGGAACCCACCTTCCAGGGTGGACAGGGGACCATCCTGGGCGTTCTCCTTCTGGACGTGCCGGACACAGCGGATGACAGAAGATGGGCTGCTGCCTCTCGGATTTAACTTTTCCCAGCAGAAGAAACTTTAGTATATGTGTTCAAAAAGCCCATCTGGCTTATTAAAAATGGTGTCTTCTGGGCCTCATCTTTAAAAATTCTTATGTAGTGTCTCCTGGAAGCACCCAAGAACCCGTGTTTTAATGCAGATCCCAGGTGACCAAAGCCACAGAGCTGGTCCCCCTTCAGAAACTGCTTTGACGGGCGTGTGTGGTGATCACATTTTGCAGCTGGGTTATCCCTCCCGAGGGACTGCGCTGGCGGCACATTTATACCCAGTTGAAGGTTTGATAAGAACAGCTGAGAAGTTGTGAATGGTGCTTAATTGTAGGAAAGCTAATTGGCCTCTCAGAGGACAGAGCTAATAAATTATGGATAGTAACTTGTTTTAATAGTCACAGCTCAAGGGGACAGCACAATGACACGTGAGCAGCCTGACTCGATGACCGCACTTGAGGGCCCACGGAATTGGCTGCTTTGCTTGTCTCCGTCATCCTGCCTCCCGGATCTCTACCCTTCGGCAGATGAGCTCGCTCTGTCCCTTCCCCATCACTCCCCCATATCATGCTGAGCCTCCTGCACCTGTTTTTCTTTCACTTCCCATCAGGGTGTTATTTTTAATGCTCCACTCGAATCCATTCCTTTTTCTCTTCTTTTTTCTCGTGCAAGGTGTCTTTGCCTCTATATCCACTTGTTTTTGTGCATCCCAAGGAAGTGGCATCATTCAGAACAGCCTCACTGAGGCCCACGGAGATTAGTTATATCAAAATGCTTTGAGAATCGGCAAACATTTACTAAGCAAAAACATGAAGATTTAGTTTGGTTTAAAAAATGAGCCAGGATCATGGTTGACAGCTAATTCAAGGTTGTGCTTACAAACAGGAGGAAGAAGGCAAATGCAATCAGGATGCAGAAAGCCACTCTCTTCACGGCCTCCCGGGGACTCAGCCTCGTAGTTACACACTGCACGCAGGGAGAGCGGAGCTCGGAGATCAGAGCTGAGTCTGTGCTCGTCTCCTTTTGGGAGCGGTGAAGAGAAGGACCATCAGCACTGAAGGGAAATTAAGAAAATTCTGCCCAAGAGATTTCAAGAAAATTCCTGATCTTACATTTCTACACACTGCTCTGTTCTGTACTTAATTGCAACGATGTTGGTTTGCAGGAGCCCTGACCACCGTCCACCTGCAGTCTCCATAGATAAGAATATACTATCTTGCATTATTTGTTTCCCATAAATACAAAGTAAAATAATCTAAAAGCAGGAAAGAGACTTAATTATTTCCTCTATTTACCAATTTTCAGAATGAGTTGGCGCTTCAGTAAGCTGCAAAGATAATCCATAGGTTTGAAATATCACTACAAGTTTATTAAACATTACTCATTTAGTTGCCATCACTTACTACACTTACATTTGTGTTTGGTCACCTTTTCTATCGTGGCAGAGAGAGCTGGCCTTGAGGTTGGCGCTGGTGCCCTTTGACACAGTGGGCTTTGTTCTCTGTCAAAGCAGGCTGTCCCTAACATCTCTGATAAACTACCTGATTCAGACTCAAAGAGGACAAATCTTCAAGGAGCCTTGGTTCCTTTCCATAAAAAGAATAGACTCAGAAACCTTACAGTTTGGAATTTGCTTCGTCTTGTCTTAGCTTCTTGATTAGAAGACAAAAATAAATAAATAATAAATAAACTGAGAGGAAAAAGCAACAATATAAGATCACAGTCCTCTGTGTGAATGTCTTAGGGAAAGAAGTATGCTTGAGATTAATACTTTAAAACATTCATTTGCAAGTTATCTTTATTGTTCTAACTTTACCTATTTCTTCAAAGTTTGATTTATCAATTGTCCACATTTTTCAGACACCTAAGCACTCTATTATATATTTTTCTTGCTGTGTCTTCTGGATATTTTTAATTTTTTTGAGAATGAGTCTCACTTTCTTGCCCTAGGTAGAGTGCCCTGGTGTCATAGCTCACAGCAACCTCAAATTCTTGGGCTCAAGTGATCCCCTCCCTTGCCTCAGCCTCCTGAGTAGCTGGGACGACAGGTGCCTGCCACAGTGCTGGGCTATTGTTAGAGACAGAGTCTTGCTCTTGCTCAGGCTAGTCTTGAACTCCTGAGCGTAAGAATCTACCCACCACGGCCTCCCAGAATGCTAGGATTACAGGCATGAGCCATTGACCTGGCCCCTGAGTCACCTAGGTATTAACTTTATTGACTGTGAATGATAAAATTGCTACCATCTCAATCAATTTTTTTAAGCTGGTTTATCTGGTTTCTGAGCAAAGTAGGGGTGCATATTAGGGCTGAGGTTCTAGCTCACTAATCATTTATTACCACCTGCCCCACCTTTTTTTTCTGGCATATCATAACGTTTATTTATGTGAGATGGCTGAATCTTTTATTTAAACTTTATTTTTATTAAATCATACTGTATACATTTATAGGATACAATGCAATGATTTGATATACAATGTGGAATGCTCAAATCAAATTGATTAACATAACCATCACCTCACTTATTTCTGTGGTAAGACATTTATAATAGACTCTCGTATATTGAGAGTGGTATATTGAAATGTACCTTTGCATTGTGTACATTAGGTGAGATCCCATCAAATACCCTCCCTCCACTCACTGTTAATACCTGGTGGGTAGCAAAAAACACTTGCTGAATCCTGCAGTTTTGCAATAGTGTGTTAGATAGCCGAGGAGAATATAGATGATTATTATGTTTTAGAGCTACAGAATCTGATAAGAATTCCCATTTCTTATCTTGCAGAAGAAGAAATAGAGACTCAAAAGAATTAGTTAAATTCCTGAATGCCACATAGTTAGGTGGTATAAGAAAATGTTAAAAATCTGACTTTCAACAAAATGCATTTTTCCCATTGTATTATATATAAATGTTTATTTTGCTTGGAGGAAATCAGATGAATAGTCAACTTTGTTTTACACTATGCTTAGTGTAAGGAAAGTCAATGTTTAAATATTTATTTGAAATAAGGGAATAATTATATGTTCATGAAAAACATGGACCTTAAATTAATTATAGGTATTTTCATCATGGAATTTATTTTTGAAAAATGCTTAAGAAAGGGCAATATGTTTGAGAAAATGTTTATGTAATAAATAGAAAATGTAGCCATGGTCAAATGGTAATTTATAAGCCAATTTCTCACTTTTGATGGTTTATTCTAAAGTATGTACCCTATCTGCAGGTGATTTATAAGTTTCCTGCAATTTCATTTGGTAGAAAAAAATCCAAATTAGAAATGTAAAAGATATATCTAAATCGTCTTAAAAGAATACTAGAGAAGTCCTTTTTCAAGAACACAGTCCACATTTCTGTTAATGGAAGGTAGACTGAAGGTGGCTGTGATTTTCACCCGAGTGCCCAGCTGCCAACAGCTGCTTCTCCAATTTTTGAGAACATGTTTCTGTCTTAAACATTTACTTATTCTTTTATTTGTTGACAATGCCACGATGGCCCTATATTTTGAGGAATAAATAGTTACTAAGCAGATGATATGTAACACACTCCCCGATAGCACAGGAGATGCAAGTGATGGGCCTTCACCTGAGGGCCATGGGCAAGGGGTGCGGTTGTGAAGGGAGCCGGTATGAGACACAGCAGATTGGATGATGGTCCGAGGACCAAGAAGCGAAGTCTTTTTCTTTAAGCTTTAAGAGGAAATTGGCCTCTGACTTTCTTGGACCAATAAAGGGAGGTGGGAGGGCCGTGGTGCCACTCTGCCTCAGCTTCCCTGATGCTCATGCAAGAACAATGGTATCACCTGTTGGAAGACAAGATGCCATCTGATGAAGAACCGCCGTGTCCCTGTCGATGGAAGCACAGACAGCCAGCAGGAGTTAAATTACATCTACTCTAGCACAAACCTGAAATCTCTTGTGTTTGTTTGGAACCAGGTGGGCAGAGGCATTTAAAACGGTGAAGAGGTCTCTGTCAGAAAGCAGGTAAAGGAAGCATCTGACCACAAACACGACCTGGAGACAAGAAGAACAGTCTTGAGGGCAGAGCCAGGAGTCCAGAGAAGGAGCCGAGAACTGGAAGGACGATGGATCGGATGGATTGGAGAACCATTTCTAGGAAGCAGACCTGGCCGCGATGTGGGGCACCTGCCTCCAGAGTCAGGACCACCGGAAACCAGGGATGGGCCCTGATTCAGGATTACTCCAAATCGGTAAATCTTGCGTGCTTCCGTTTTCTCTATTCTGTTTTATAGGATAGTCCCAATATTATTTGGCTGAGATCTTTTGAGGTTTTTCTATGTGCTTTCTGTTGAGGTCTGTTGAGGTTGCTCTGTCCCTATCTGACCAGTGTATGTTGTGTGTGTGTGGGTGCATATGGATGCATGTGTGTGGGTGCATGTGGGTGTGTGAGTGTGTGTGGGTGCATGTGTATGTGTGTGTGCATGTGTGTGTGTTGGTGCATGTGTTCCTCTCCAATCCTCAGACACACGAGAAATTGTGATTTTCATTGTTGCTACTCCCTAAGGTTGGGGAGTTGTAGCATGGCACTTAGCCAGAAACAAACCATGAAGCTCTCCAAGAAAATAAAAGGTGTCTGCACAAGGAGAGATGGCATTTGGTTCCGGAGAAACATGAAAATGTCCTGAGGAATTGGTGGTTGGTGATTGTACTAGAAGATGTGTCTGGTCAGTGGATCACGGACACGTGGTAGAAAACTTTGAGCCCAGGACAGGCCTTCACATCTGACACAGAGGACAAGGGGACTGTAACCCTGTTTGCTCAGGAAAGTGCTAAAAACATACCCTGCAAAGCCAGGCACCAGGAGAGAAATGTCCAGCGTTATCACCCAGTGAAATCTGACTTAAAGTTAGTTTATTTCACTGTAAGACCACGTCTGAAGGTGTCAGGAAATGTCACTTCATGAAAAGGCCAGGTAACAGAAGTGAGTAAGTATCTTAATGTTGGAGACTGTGCGGAACCGAGCGGCCATCTGCAGACCCGTTTACACATTCTGAACAGGTAAACAGGATAACCTTTTTGCAGAATGTGCCACTGTTATGCGCGGTCACAGGGTTCTTTACGACGCACAACCCGCATGTGGAGAACATTTGCCCTCCTCGGTCACTTGGCTTCATCTGCACCAGAAATGAATCTTTCACTGGCCTGTTCTCAGATTCACGAGTTTGATGCATGGCCCTGTTCAAGTCTTTATTTTTCCTCTTAACCTTCCCTGAGGGAGTCTTCCAGGGTGACCACGCTGATTGATGGCGCGTCCCGGCCACAGCACACGCAGGCCGAGCTGGCCGCTTTATGGCTCCGGGAGCGCTGGGAACACGTCCAACCACTTTGATTTTCTTTCCTTTGTTTTTTTCTGTCTTCTGAAGAGGGGAGTTTGAGCTTACTTTCCTAGTTTATTTGACGTTGTCTCGTAGAGAGCCACCCTGCGTCTTGATGTTGGACACTGCACGCACCTGGGCGAGCCACCGCGGGGCGCGGGCACTGGCGGCTCCTCGGCGCTGTGGGCTTGGTGGGGGCTCCGCTCGTCGTCTCAGCGTCTCCAGCGCCGAGTCTCGACCTCGGAGGGGCTCAGCGCATCTCTGCTTCTGTTGGCACGTGCTGCTGTGCCACGTGCGAGCTCACCCGCTCCGCCGCGCTGTGACCGGCTGCGCTTTGGAGAATGTGCTGAAGCGTCAGGGGTGACTTCACCATTAGATCGCTGATTCCCTTGTGCTGGATTCTATCTGCTAAGTTATTGTTCACTAAAGCTACCATTCTCGTTGCCAAATTCCTTACTAAGTAAAGATGTAGCAGGTGTTCCTGTAGTCACTAGTTTGAGAAATAGAGCAATCGGCTATCTGTACCCTGGACCATGTAGCAGCTTTTGGCTAGAACTAAGTGCCAGCGGTGTAACTAAGACCCAAGTGACTTTCTCCTCCCTTCCTTCCATCTCAAAATCATCTGTGTCATTTTTCTTCACCAAGGGGCCATCAAATGCTGCGTTTCGGAGCCCTGGGTGCCCAGAGCCGGATTTCCGGATGTGTTCTCACCTGTATAGCTAATGTTGCCCCAAAGTTATTTCTACCTTGTAAAGATAAGAATAATAAATCAGGCGTTAATACTTACTACCCTCCTCTCCTGGACACTTGGACATTTCAGCTGAGTCTGGACAGCGGCGCCAGCGCCTCCTCTTTCTGAGCTCCACACGCACTCAGGGGGGCACACCTTCCTTTTCTCAGAACCCCCCTCCCTGAATGGGGCAAAGATTTAAATTATGCATCCGCCAGCTGGATATCGATTGGCACGTGTATCAGTAACTTCATTTTCCTTTACAGTTAAATGACTCATGAAAAAATGTAGAATATGGTTTTAGTATGTCTGGCTTTATTTTGTGGTGATTTCCAATAAAATGAATAATTTGTCTATCAGTTATCATGGGTTGAGTATCTTCAAACAGCCACTTCTGAAGTTTCTGGGTCTAACATTGACTCATTTGGGGGTTACTTTGCTTTCTTTCGAAGAGAGTCAATTCTTTACCTAGGGATGTCTGTTTATTAGTGTGAATTAGTGTATCCATTTGGAATGGGAAAGCAATACCTTTGATGGTAATTATTGACTTATCTCTATGTACTTCCTGCTGGCGTGGCCGTGAAGCTTCTCTCTGCGGCTCTCCTGTGAATTGTATTGTTGCCCCTGTGGACTCTCAGGAAACACTATACTCAATTCTATCATATTACTTTCTGCTAGCTATAAAATTTGAAATACTGTTTGTGGTTTTGCTCATTTATTTATTTACCTCCTCCAGACCCTACAGAGTCTTAGTTTTGCATCTTCCTCCTACCAGCTTCTCCTCCTCACCCTTCACAAAAAATTAAACAAGGTTCTTGACATCAAGACCTCATAGAATAGATGGGAAGACAGACTTGTGAAGTAACTGGTATTATCACAGGCTACAGCATGCTGTAAACATGATGAAGCCGTATTGTCATAGAATGAGAAGTGGCAGAATTTGCTCTGAGTGTCTAGGACGTTTGGAGTCCTGGGCTCTATATAGCACAGGTAGGAGGGCTTCAGGCAGACGCTGGGCTGAAGATGAGATAAATAGTCCCAAGAGAAGGAACAAGATAGATATGTTTCTGAGTTAAGAATAAGAACATGAATAATAGTTGTTGCTTTTGCATTTAATCTTTGCAGTCAGGTTTAATTAAACACTCTCCATTTTAATTTTTGTCTAAGACTCATAGCAATGGCTTACAATGTAGATGATGAGGAATAGATACAGCTTTGACATTTTATCAGTGATTTCAAACCCTGTAACTTCAGCTAAAGGGAGTTAGGAACACATTAATAACTTAGTGTTCCTGTGACTGCTGTGGGTTACATTTGGAGTAACAGCTTGTCCAGAGAAAGCTGATCTGTGCTGCTCCCCAGGAGTCAGCAAGAGCAATAAAACATGTAACTCAGAGTTATTCTAGAACTTACTTCTTCTAAAAAATAACAATATCCTCAAAAATTGGACAACAAGTGGATTTGATCTGGGTAATGCACAGCTTTAGAAGGGGATGTGTGTTGGTGAACTAGTCCGGTGTTTCCCCGAACCCTCTGACCCGTGAGGCCCTAGAACCAGACAAGGAGCTGCCGTGGCTTTCTGATCTGACACTAACCCTCTGAGAGTTTAGAAGGGCTCTTGTTGTGGTACTTTCTCCAGTGTGGTCTTGGATAATTTACTTAATTCCTTGGAGGGATTGTTTTCTGACTTTTAAAATGGAGGTTACGATATACAATGGAGATGAGAGAATGAAACCACGTCTGTAAGAAGGAGCCACGTGGCCTGCCTGGCACCGTGCGGCTGGTGTGACCGGTGGAGAGCAGGTGCCAGGCGGGAGGCAGAGGAAGCACGTGTGACCCAGGGGTCAACGGTGTCAGGGTGTCAGGGCAGGACAAGGGTCCTACCTGAAGACTCAGTCCAGAGTTCTTCCTGTCTTGCTCTGCGTTGGAGAAATAGACCCAGAATATTGCTGTGTTTGCAGTTTGCCGGCGAACATGACCACTCAGGAGAAGCATACTCTTGGCCCATCTGCTTTTGTGGTGGAAGCCATAAATACAGAAGGAGATAAACGACTTCCCATTAATCTGTGTGTGAGTACATTCCTTTAAAATTCTTAGGAGTATCTGTCAGTTCCTACTTAATACTAAACTAAATCACTCTAATGATTTGAGAATTCCTGGGAGAGAGTTAATTGTGCAAATGAGTAGCAGTGAACATTAAAAAGCAACATTACAAAATCAGGAATGTGGGATTCTGAGATGTACTTGCTTTATTTATTTTGACAAGGGTGGTTTACTTTCTGTAACTCATAATAAAGCACCACTGTAGGGCAGCAAATGTGCTAAGGTTGTTTTATTAAAGTGATAAAGCCCAAATGGGTGGCCTCGCTCAAACCCACTGCCATTAAATTGTTGCTAAAGACTGAGTTAAAGATGCCAGGTTACTGTATTTTTATTGTCTGTATAAAATCCTATTTAGAATAATGTGGCTTCCAGAGGAACATCTAGGATGTGATGACCTCTCTCTTTCCCTACTTGTGTTTTGAATGAAAACATTTTTTTCTGAATAGCTAAACAATTCCAAGCAGACACTCTTTTTTGTTTATCAAAAATATTTGCTTGATCAAACTGGGACCAGGCCCACAGGAAAGCTCCAGGCTGTGGAGAGAAGCCTGATGCTCGGGGTGGCCTTGTGGGCACAAAGCTGAGGTGTGGTCGGCAGGTGGACGCAGAAGGAGCAGCTGTACCACCTGCTCATGTCCTGCCCGCTAGCGGGTTTCACGTGCTGGAACGCAAAGCCCAGGAGGACACGGCTTCTGTCCTGCTCATCTCTGGATTCCTAGCCCTGAGAGCAGTGACCAGAATATAGTGGGCACTCAATAAAATATTTTCTATTAGTAAGTGGATGGTTGTGTTGCAATGGAAAATAATCAGCCTATATGTTTTTATTCTGGAATATTTAACTGCTCAGAACTAGCCTTGGAGAGTAAGAAGATAATTCGGCCCACACAAGAATGAATTTTGTGTATGGAACAAGACAAGTATCTAAAAAAGCAAAGGATGTTTTTGAAAGCATTTCAGTAACTGAGCATGAAATTTAAACTAGCCATCATGGCAAATGGAGATCAGAGCACGGTCATGAATAATAAGAACTTACAAAAGGCAATAGATTTGCAGTCTTGAGAACATCAAAATATTGATATAAGATTATTAGAGGAGAAACTTGGGGAGGATGGTGGTGTTTGGAGTGAGATTTCTGAAATGAAGAGATCAAAAGAAGCCCAATTACAGGAAAATGGAGTGTTCAGGCTTGGGAAGCTGAGGGTGTCACATTCTGGAGAAGTCCAAGCTCTGAAAGCCTGGGGTGCTGGATGGGTCACCTCCTGAAGCTGGGGTCACCAAGGGACACGAGGAGGGGGCCGTGAATCAGTGGTCATGCCGGACACTGACTGTCCCCAGAATCATGCCTGTGCTGTTTTTCTTGTGTGTGCGAGGAGGCTCTAAGTGGTGCCTCTGCCTTCCTGCCTGCCCATCCCACCCCAGAGTTTCCCCCTTCTCCAGTGCAGGTGGGATGCACCATCGAGCCCCTTTTCAATTCCGTTAGTAAATCTTCACAACTTTCAAACGGTTTTGATTCCTTTGCTTTGCAAAAGGAGTGACCACTGCCTTCTCACTTTCCCAACTCATCTTGGTCCAGGTAACACCGGCCAGATGTTATGTGCCAGGCCAGGTGACTTTGCACAGGGACCCCTCTGTGTGGAATAAGCCTTCCTTGCCTATATTTTCTGCCCAGTGAACCCTGATTATCCTAAGCTTCTGTACTTTCCTTTTCCTTGAAGGCTTCTTTGATCTCTGCAGTTATATTTTCATACTTTGTTCTACTTTTGTCCCTCCTTCATTTTTTTACTCATTTTATTTATCACACATACTGTCATAATTTGTCTTTTTTAATTCTATATGACAGTAATCTTAAGGCAATGGAAAGAATAAATTTTAATCTTAAATATATATACATATATGTATTTATGTTTTGCTAAATGAAGCTTGAATAATGGGAGACCAACTCAATAAACTTGTTATAAGTTGACAGTGATTGTTAAATTCTAAGCACTGTCAGAGACAGTAGATATTCCACTGTTTGTTATTGTTAGTAGGCACATTATTGCTGTTTGCTGATCAAGAATAATAGAATTTTGACATTTCCTTAGAAGATATTATGAAGGCTATAAATATAGGCCATTGCCACAAAAATATCTTTTATCTTTCTGTCTTTGCTCACTTCTTGGGACCAGATTTATCCAGCACAATCGGTCATGAAAAATGTTTTTTGCAGGCTACCTGCTTCATAGAATGGAAGTAAAAAATCAAGGGCAACAACAAACTATTTGGAGCTATTTCACTGTTAGCAAAAATGTAGCTTAATGAGCTAGGCACACTAGAAAAAGAAATATAATGAAAATAAACCTTTTAAAAATGTTTAAATGATTTAAAGGTACAAGTGATGAAGAGGAAGTTCATTATGAGGATTATTAATGGGAAGATTACTGTGTTTGGTGAGGAGCCGCTGAGCAAGCGATCTGCTTACATCCCTTTAGTATCTTTCTTTGGTGTTGGATAGAAATAGCAGATGGAAAATTACTTCCAGAATGTCTGCTGAATTATGACTATGGGTGTCACCAGTATGTCAGAGAAGGCTGACTGCTGGCAGATGTGCAAAAATTCAAAGAAAGCCTTTATATAACCAAATGCATATGTTTCAAACTGTGTCACAGTACTCAGGACAAAAGACATCATTTCAGTATACTAGCTGGTGGCATTGCCAATAAAATCCCCTTTGTCAGCATACTTAAACTATAATTTTGGTGGGCAAAAATCCCATAATTTTTTGAATATGTGTGAAAATAATGACATCTAGACAAATTGAAGTAGAATTTCTCAGGAGATTTAGGTTTTGTTCAATCAAATGTATGATATTATCTATTACATAGATAGTTTTAAATTTTGTATATGATTTACATAATTGCATTATAGTTTAAAAATTTTTACATAATTTATGTAATTACTTTTTTTACATAGTTTACATACTTAAAATTTTTTTTTATTATTACTCAGCTGGTTTTTCTCTCTGTCAAGCACCATGGCTGGTTACTTTTGAGAAAATCACTTAGGATTTTTTTGTTTATGTCTAACTGAAAATAGCACAGCTTTACTCCTTTTTTCTTTTCTTAGCTAAAACTGTTATATTTTGACCTTTTTTTTTTTTTTTTAAGACAGAGTCTTTGTTGACCTTGGTAGAGTTCTATGATGTAACAGCCCACATCAACATCAAAATTTTGGGATCAAGAAATTCTCTTGATTCAGCCTCCCAAGTAGCTGGGACTACTGGTGCCTGACAGGATGCTCCGCTATCTTTTAGAGACAGCTTCTGGCTCTGGCTCAGGCTGGTCTTGAACCTGTGAGCTCAGGCAACCCACCTGTCTCAGCCTCCCAAGTGCTGGAATTACAGGCATGAGCCACCTCACCCAGCTTTGCCTTTCTTCTTAAGAGAAAAGGATTGCTTGATGTTCTCAGGGGAATATGCTTTTGAGTGGGGACGTTGAACGTGGAGATGGGACAGAAGGCAGGGGTGCACTTTCTTCAAGCTCATCTTTCTCGGAGTCAATGACCAGAAAAGCACAGGCATTTATAATTTGTTAAAAATATTTTTGCTTACATAAGTTTAAAATTATGAGAATGGTTAACAATAATGAAACACCTTCATTCATAACCATAATCTAATTTTATTCATTTGAATGTTCAAGTCACTTTGTAAAAGTAGATGAAGAAAATAATGGATCAAGAAGCCTGTGAAGAAAGGACAAGAAGAGAAATAGAGCTGTAAGATCATGGCTTTTTCGCTCAAATCTAATGCTCCAAATATATCATAAAAATGTTGGTCTTTAGTTGCTTATAATTTCATATTATATGTAATATTTTTACTTGATATTTACTCTATCCTATGATTAATAATTAATAAAAATTAAACTAATAATAATTAATGCCATAGACTTGTAAACAGGGAAGTCAGATTGACAAATAAAGCCTGTCTAAACTACCAGAGCCTGGTCTGCAGGAGTCCACCATATTCCATTTCAGTACAAATGTGCTTCTGCTAGAGTTCTGGAAAATTCACTTCACCTGGGTCAAATCCTCTGGCACTCCCAGGGAAGATCTGAATTTTTCATAGGACTCTTAGGCTCCGGCTACCTTGAACCACAAATATTGGATAATTGGTTATTGAAAATAGACTGGATGAACTTTTTCTTGTTAAATACAATTTAATTTGAATGCCTATTGAACAATTTATTATGTTTATTTATGAGTTATACCCTCATTTCCTTGCATTTTAGAAATAAAATTTTTAAATGGCAGTACTACAGGTGCTGGGTAATATTTTCATTTACTTTGAATTACTTGAAAAACTACCTTTGAGGAGGGATACTGCAATTACAAAATGGGGCTAACAGGCATCAAACAAGTGTGGGGTATTCACCCCATTTTTTAACTTAAAAAAATCTTTGCATTATAAAGCGGTATGATAGACCTTGCTATGTTTGGCACACCAGCACATTTCTACACCACTGCAGTTTTTCAGTTCATTAGTCACAGTTTTTACTCTACAAGAATGGCAGGATGGTTTCGGTCCGAGCTGAGTCATCCACAGGCAGCAACCTCAGGAGGCAAATCCACAGACTTCCTCCACTTCATCTTCTGTGGCCTCAGGTCTCAGCTCTTCTGTGATTACATGGATTAGTCTAGTCTACATTCTCCAGCAAATGTTCCTTCGATTCCTATGATTTTTCAAATATTCCTACCCCTGAAAAATTAGTGAGAGCAGAGATACCCAACAAAGGCCACTCTTATGTATAACAGAAGGAGACCAGAGCTTGGAAAAGGATGAGAAGTTGCCTGCGACAGGGGGGCTGGTGTGGAATGTTGGTGCCCGTGATACAGAGGCTCGCATGGAACGCCACGGTGGACTGTTCCAAGTTGTGTTGGGATTTGCTGTCTGGGCTGTTGCTGACAGTACACAGAGGCATGGTGACATCTTGGCTCACATGTTTCTGAGAAGGGTGCACACAGGTACATACCTTACAGTTGGCCAGATACCACCAACAATTTTTGCTGACTTGTTTCAAGATGTAAGCAAGGATTTAGAAATCAAAACATCTTGCTGAAGAGTAGGTTAGATGTCTCAGAACTCTGTCACAGACATAGTGTTTCTCCTTGTGTAAAAATAACGTAAGTACCAACTTCCTTTCTGTGACTTTTATCACCGGCTTTTCATCTTAAAGATAGGACTTGTTTCTGGGCAAGGCTGTATTATCTCAATATTGATCTCCACCTCTTAGAGCATCCTCAAAGGTTGTAGCCAAAACACTTGTACATGAATCAGAGTGTTCAGAAATTGCTTTCTGAGAACAAATTCCTATTTTAAGTGTAAAATTTTTCAAAAGGACGGCGTCTGTGACTTAATGAAACTCCTATTATACTTTTATTAGCACAAATTATATAGCTCCTGGAGGCTTTCTTGCCTTAACAGGTGACAAGGTAAACACCTTTACGCTGACCTTATAGGCATCAGGATGTAGAAAGAAGGGAAACTACATATACCCTGCCAGAGAGGCTGGATGCCAGGCGCATACCCTGCCGTAGAGGGCTGGAATGCCAGTTGTACACCCTGCCGTACAGGGCTGGAACGCCTATCTTGCCCTCTGTATATACAACTTGATCCCTATTAGTTGGAGCACAGAGGAAACTGCACTAAAGCATCTCCAGGGCACAGTTCTTAGTCTGGTGCCCGTCGGCCAAGTGAGTGAACTTTTAGGGTGCTACCTCTTACCCTTTGCATCTATTGGCCAAAAGAATGAGCTTATCCATTACATTTGTTTAAATTTCCCTTCCAAAGAAGTTGAATTTAAGGCCCTGGACCCAGTGCGACAAGTTGTCAAGAGCCACATAGTAACAGGGCCGTGAGACTGGCCGGCGAGCGAGGACAGAGAACCTGGGGAGGCTCGGTGGATAGTGCAATGTCAGTGCTTTCCAAAGAGGAATATTGGCAACACCGAAGGCGTGGGAATCTGGAGAGATGACTAGTCTTGAACAGGCACTGCAGGTATTCCAGCCAGGTCCTGAAGGCTGGGGCAGGTGATGTCCACCAGGAGCAGTGCAGCTGTGGATGGAGATGGATCTGTTTAGGGATGGCTTGGACAATCTCTTCCAGACACTGCCTACAAGTGGATTAAGTCTGGAGCTCATCAGTCTAGTTGTTAGTAACATATTCAGGAGCGTTCCGTGGGTACCACTCCCATGACCAGTGAGTTCCCCAAGAGAGAGCCTTCCTAGGGGACCAGAAACAAGTGTCTGATCCTGAAAAATTTATGAGTCTTAACCTTACTTAGAACACAATACATTTTCAATACAGAATATTGAGGTACATGTCTGAGGTCTAGGTCAGAAGATTGGTTTGCAGTGTTCCAAACATAAAATAAAATAGGGAAAGCCAGGTGGAGTCACATGAGTGGTGGCGATTAGCAACAAAGAATCACCAGACTGATCTTCCCACCAGTGCTCCTGGCCTGCAGTGGGGCGGGTGACGCCTGCACGCTCCCCCAGACGTTCTGCTCTTGGGCTCGACTGTGTCTTGTTCTTGGCTCCTCCCAGCAATGTTTCTGAAAGTCCCCCTGTGTGGTTTGGTCTCATTTTCAGGATGTTGAGTAGAGTGGGCAGGGAGCGAGCTGGTGAGAGTGGGCGATAGTTTCTCCACCAGGACTGTGAGTGGGGACGTAGGACGTGACTCTGCCGAGCTGTAGATCAAACAAGTAGAACTATGACTGGAGAAAGAAACATTCTGCAAGGGTTAACGTTTGCCTCATTTTTATCTCTTGGAAACAGAAAAAAATGACTATAATATTTAATTAATCATGCAAGGTCTACCAATTTCAGATATTTTCATAGAAGTACTTGAATGAATTCTATTATTGCCTCTTCATTTCAGAATAAGACTTTAAATATAAATATAATTATGGACATATATATGTACCTCAATAAATGAGACATATATATCTTAATAAATGTAATTTATAAATACATTAAGTTATAAACTCTAAACTCTAAACATTAAGTTATAAACTCTAATAAATGTAACCTATAAATACATGAAGCTTATAAACTCTAAACTCTTTTATACTGTGGATTTCTTCCTTTTTTTCTTCCTTTTTCATTATTTTGGGTACTTTTACCAAAATAATTTACTCTTATTTAAGTATTTTGGATGGCTGAAAATCTGTTTATGTCATATTTTGATACAGGAAAACAATGTGAGTTAATCAAATCAAGATAATTGAAGTATAGATCACCTCAGTAATTTATGATTTCTTTGTATTGGAAACATTCCAATTTCGCTTTTTCAGGTATTTTATCCTCTAACTCAGCACTGATCATAGTCATTTAGTTGTGCTGTCATATATTCTTCGTTTTATCTAGCTGTCTGACTATATTTCTGTACCCATTAGCTCCCTCCACCTTATCTGTCCCATTTTCTCTCCTCGCTTCTAGTAAACATTAAGCTGGTCTCTGTCTCCACGAGATCAATTGTTTCTAATATTTAGCTCCCATATATGAGAGAGACATTTGTCTTTCTATACTTGGATCTTTTTACTTAACATGTTATCTGATTGTACCCACATTGTTGGAAATGGAAGGATTTCATTATTTTTCGTGGCTACAAAATAGATCATTGTTTGTAAATACCACAATTTCTTGATCTATTTATTTGTTGATAAACTTGTAGGTTGATGGGAAAATCTTTGTCAAAAGAGGCATGCAAGTGGGTAACAGCTCTACAAAAAATAATCAGCAGCATTAGTCATCAGAGGAATACAAACCAAATGATGATATCCTCTCACTCCAGTTAAAAGGGCTTTTATCAAAAAGAGAGACAATAATCAATGCTGGCAAGGACGTGGAGAAAGGGGAGCCCTCAGTTACTCTTAGAGGGGATGCAAACAACCACTATGGAGGACAGGATGGAGGTTCCTCAAAAACCTAAAGACAGAACTGCCATATAACCCAGCAACCGCTCTGCTGGGAATATGTCCAAAGGAGAGGAACTCAGTATGGAGGAAACACCTGCAGTGCTTTTCACAACAGCGGATGGACTGAAGTGAAAACAGCAAGGGGAATCGGATGTGAAGCAGGGTGGGGATGATGAGGCCGGCAGCAGGGAGGGCACTGTCCATATTTTGGATGTGTTAAAGAACATTGCCACTATTTTAAGAATACTGGGCATCCACAGAAATAATTTCAGGACAATTCAGAAATGAAACGACTGATGTTTCTTTTGAAAAGATGACTCTAGCTTTGGTGTGGTGAAGTGATTGGAAGTAGAAGCTAAACTTCATTTTTTTTTCCTTTCTTTAATTTTTTAAAAATTATTTCAGATTAATTAAGGATACAAAGAATTAGTTTACAATGTTTCCATTTGTTAGGTAAAGTCCCTGTTACAATTGTATCCCACCCACAAGGGGTGTGCTTTCCTATTAACCTAAAGTTCTTTTAGTCCTTTTTTGTATGAGGAAATATCTTTGTTTTGGGATTTGCAATTATTCCAAGTTCACCTGCAGTGCAATACATTTTGGTGGGTTGTTTTAAAGGTGTCTCTGCTTCAGTGCTCCCTGCAAAATGTTTACTTCCACCACTTATTAGAGGGGAATGTTTTGTTTTTGTGAAGCTGTGGCTACCCTGAGGATTCTTTTTTTTTTTTCTTTTATTTATTTATTTATTTTTTTACCCTGAGGATTCTTAATCTCATTTTTGTCATCTGTCATATCAGCATTCTGTGATCTCTGCGTAGATTATGCCAAATATCATAGTGAAAACAAGATGCAGCAGAAATGTTTCTTCCTTCTCCTTGAGAGGTTATAAAATAAACCGTAAAATAAGTTTTGTGCTGGAAGTTCCTGGAACCACTCCCCAGACACTGCGGTCAATCTCTCACCCAGTTGTTTAAACCAGACACTGCCAATTCCAACTTTGTGATCATGTTGTGTTTTGAAGGTTAATTTATAAACCAGTTCCTTAAAACCTGAAAGTGACGTTTCTATAGAAGCAAGCTTTTCAAACTGAAATAATAGTTTTCCTATCAAGATGACATATAAATGTAATTTAAGGAAAGGAGAGAAAAGTGGGAAGAAAATATTCTCGAATATTATCATGTATCATCTGTATGGTTTTCATAGACTAACACCTTTCTGGTTCCATCTGAAAATGTAGGTGTATGTCTTCCCTTCCTCAGCTACATTGGGGAGGTTAGACAGGAAACTCTGATCTTTTAAGGAGGGGCAGGGTATCTGGGAACTCTTTTTACTCCTGGTCACGAGTGGGGACGTAACTGGAAGAGGCAGTCCAGTGGGACAGGTGTGGATGGACAGGTAGGGAGAACATTTTTACAGTATCAGACGAATCACCATCACCACCACAAGTACCATCCCCATCATCACTACCACTAAGATCACCTCCCAAACCAGCATCACCCACACGACTTCCTCCACTATTTCAAGTACAACCACTTACGAGTGCTAGTAGCACAGACACTGCCTCCATCACAGCTGTCGGGAAACCCAAGCTGCTGCCACCACCTCACCTTGTTCCCGCCATCCCTGGATGCTGCTCTGACTTCCTTTGCCTTCAAGTCCCTGTCATCTTCCTGATGACACGTACATAGCTGAGTAGTTCCTCCTCTTGTCAGCCTGGATGATCCCTCCACATGTCTGGATTTAACCATGAGGGATTCTGATCATGGTTTCAAAGGTCTTAGAAGTTTGCCCCTCACGCCTTAGGTTAGAAATCAGCCCACACACGTGTTCCTTAGACGTCAGCACCGGGCTGTGTGTCTGGAGCCGGGAGCCACAGCCCAAGTATCTCAGGGACAGTAAAATACACACCACGTGAACTCAGAAGTGGAAACTGAACAATGGCCACATATAGCCACACAAAGTGTCATAAAGGACTCTGAGTGGGGGGAGAGGCGGGTGGACGGGGAAGGAATAAACTACCTCCTGGGTGCAGCGTGTATGATTTGGTGGACAGGTGCACAGGAAGTCCTGACCATCCCCACACAACTTAGCCATGTAACCAGAAACCACTTGTATCTAAATCTATTGAAATGAAAAAAAGTTTGTAAGTATAGAAGAAGCCTCTGGCCATACAATATTTGCAAGTGATACAGTAAAAACAATATAGCAGAGAAAAATAGAAAATACATGTTGTTATGTTTTTACATAAATAAAACTATGTAAGGAATATGAAAAGTATAAAAGAAGTAGAAGTTTTTTGAACAGAAGGATTTAAACTGAAAAGTACTAATATAAATTAGAAAGCATGATTAAAGCTGAAATTTACTGAAAGGACTTCAGGTACAAGCACTAAACTCTCAACATAGGAAGGAGGTAGGCAAACCTCAGCAGAAAGGCCTCGGGGAAGATGAGAGGGGGGCTCAGGCCGACCCTCACCCGCTGGTCAACACCTGCTGGGCAGGGCCCAGTCTGCTTGGCCTGAGTCTGGAGATGTCCGTGAAACGTGCCTGTGTCTACATTAAGCCACCCTGAGTTCCAGGACTGACAGTGTTTTACATTTCTGTCCTGTGTCCTTTGACATTTCAGTGTGGAGCTTTTCTTCCTGAACTTTTTTTGAGACCAGCAATTCCATGTCAATTCCACTCAATTGTATCTCCTTTGCTCACTGTGTCTTTTGAGACAGGGTCTCACCTTGTTACCCTGGGTAGCATGCCATGGTGTCAGCCTAGCTCACAGCAACCTCAGACTCAGGGGCTCAAGCAATCCTCCTGCCTCAGCCTCGTGGGCAGCTGAGACCAAAGGTGAGCTTGGCTAATTTCTCTATTTTAAGTAGAGACAGGTCTCACTCTTGCTCAGGCTGGTTTTGAATTCCTGAGCTCTATGATCCTCCTACATTAGCCTCCTCGATGGCTAAAATTACAGACACAGGCTCCCTCATCGGGCCCCTCTCATTTGCTCTTAAACTCATATACTAAGTTTCTAAGTTCTTTTCTATTTCCACTTGATTTTATTTTTTAAGGTTTTTACTCTTCAGTCTAAATTTTACACCTTATTTGTATTCCAGGATATGTTACAAGTAGGCAATTAGTTTAAAGCCTATTCCTGATAACTCTAACATTCAGATTTCCAGGGAATGTTTTTGTTGTGTTGCATTTTGAGTAATTCTTGCTCCTTTCACCAGTTTCTGTTATTCTTTTTTTGTTTGTTTATTTACTGAATGGCACAAATTGTAGTTGAAAAATTATAGAGCTATTTGTTATTGGATGCTCAGGACGTGAAAGTTTACTTAACTGAGTAGTTTGGGGCAAGTTTATAAAGCTATCTGTGCCTGAGTTTGTTATTTAGACAAGTATATTGATAAACTATTCATTTCATAAATAATTGTGAAAAAATCAGATAAAATACATAATTATATATTCTTATTATCTATTAACTATCTATCTGTCTCTTACATATGATTATTTCTATAGATTAAGATTCATTGACATTTTTAGGGAAGTACATTTTTATTCTTTATGAGAACTATACTAAGTTTATCTAACACAAACTATTTGCTTTTGCAATCCAGCTAAAAACATTTTGTCATAGTTTTCATTTAAATCTGGTGTCAAACATGGTACATTTCTTAAATGTATGTTTTTTCCCCACTGTTAGAATCAATTTATTATCAAGATGAGTCTTTCTAACAATTTTGACAACTTATGTGTCTGTAAAGGAGGATATGCCAGTGTCCACCTAGCAAAATTCATCTTTATTATTACCCATTTTGAGAAAAGAACGAATATGTGTGGTGTGGACTAGCAACATAAAATCAAGTATTTTCTGAAAATTTGACAGTTTTTAATGAATTTTTTTATGAGAGGATTAAAAAGGTAACACAAAGAGATAAAATTGCATTTTTTTTTCTGGATTTCCTGAGATTTTCTTAGGCACATAAAAGTTTTGTATTTCTGTGAGGAAGGTCAAGATGGCCAACTGGAAGCAGCTCCCAAAAGAGGCTCTTGACCAAGGGGAAGGATAACGTCCAGAAAATGCCCAATTGAGCTGAAGACTGGGAGCCCAGCCAAGAGAGAAGTGACCACAGCTTTCTTGGGGGAGGGGATGGATACTTTTCCTTTCAGATGAATTTTGTACCTAAAGCTTGCTTTCTTGGAGTTGCAGCTTGCCTCAGCAGAGGTGACATGCAAAGGATGTGAAAGATCCCTATAAAGAGAACTATGAAACTTTAAGAAAAGAAATAGCTGAAAATGTTAACAAATGGAAAAACATACCATGCTCATGCTCATGGCTGGGAGGAATCAACATTGTTAAAATGTCTATACTACCCAAAGCTATATATATATATTTAGTGCAATTCCTATTAAAGTTCCATTGTCACATTTTAAAGATCTTGAAAAAATAATACTTCGTTTTATTCAAAAACGAAGGAAACATCCTCGAATAGCCAAGACATAACTCAGAAATAAAAACAAAGCAGAAGGAATCACGCTACCAGACCTGAAACTATACTATAAATCATTAGTGGTCAAAACAGCATGGTACTGGCTCAAAAACAGAGAGGTAGATGTTTGGAACAGAGTAGAGAATCAAGAGATAAATCCAGCTACTTACCGTTATTTGATCTTGGACAAGCCAATTAAAAACATTCAGTGGGGAAAAGATCCCCTATTTAAAAAATGATGCTGGGTGAACTGGCTGGCAATCTGTAGAAGACTAAAATTGGACCACACCTCTCACCATTAACTAAGGTAGACTCTCACCGGATTAAAGATTTAAACTTAAGACATGAAACTATAAAAATTCTAGAAGAATGTCCAGGGAAAACTCTTGAAGAAATTTTCTTGGGTGAATATTTTATGAAGAGGACTTCCCAGGCAATTGAAGCAGTATCAAAAATACACTACTTGGACCTGATCAAACTAAAAAGCTTTTGCACAGCCAAAAACAGAGTAAGTATAGCAAGCAGACCACCCTCAAAATGGGAGACAATATTTGCAGGTTATACCTCTGACAAAGGTTTAATAACCAGAATCCACAGAGAACTCAAATGTATTAGCAAGAAAAGAACAAGTGATCCCATCTCAGGGTGGGCAAAGGACTTGAAGAGAAACTTCTCTAAAGAAGACAGGTGCATGGCCTACAGACACGTGAAAAAAATGCTCACCATTGTTAATCATCAGAGAAATGTAAATCAAAACTACTTTGAGATATTACCTAACTCCAGTAAGATTAGCCCACATAAAAAAATCCCCAAAGCAGAGATGTTGGCGTGTGGTTGTGGAGAAAAGGGAACACTTCTACAATGCTGATGGGAATGCACACTAATACACTTCCCTTTTGGAAGGATGTTTGGAGAATACTTAGAAATCTAAAAATTGGCCTGCCATTCGATCCTATAATTCCTTTACTTGGTATATACCCTGAAGACCAAAAATCACATTATAACAAAGACATCTGTACCAGAATGTTTATTGCAGCCCAATTCATAATTGCTAAGTCATGGAAGAAGCCCAAGTGCCCATCGACCCACGAATGAATTAATAAATTGTGGTACATGTATACCATGGAATATTATGCAGCCTTAAAGAAAGATGGAGACTTTACCTCCTTCATATTTACG
>CAUYON010159890.1:0-15974 GCA_963573935.1 Arctocebus calabarensis | reverse complement strand
GTATTTTCTTTTTTTTTTTTGAAACAGAGCCTCAAACTGTCACCCTGGATGGAGTGCTGTGACATCACAGCTCACAGCAACCTCCAATTCCTGGGCTCAAGCGAGTCTCTTGCCTCTGCCTCCCAAGTAGCTGGGACTACAAGGCACCCGCCACAATGCCCTGCCATTTTTTGGTTGCAGCTGTCATTGTTGTTTGGCGGCCTGGGCTGGATTCAAACTTGCGAGCTCAGGTGTACGTGGCTGGTGCTTTAGACTGTTGAGCCACAGGTGCCGAGCCTTTTTTTTTTTTTTTAATTGTTGGGAAATCATTGAGGATACAAAGAACCAGGTTACACTGATTGCATTTGTTAGGAAAAGTCCCTCTTATAATTGTGTCCTGCCCTCAAGAGATGTGTCACACACCATGACCCTCAATCTCCCTCCCACCTTCCCTCTCTCTGCTCCCCTGTCCCCTCATTCTCCCACTCCCCACCATGTACTAGCATCAACTGTTCTCATGTCAGAATTGAGTACATAGGATTCTTGCTTCTGCATTCTTGTGATGCTTCACTAAGAAGAATGTGTTTCAACTCCATCCAGGTTAATACAAAAGATGTAAAGTCTCCATCTTTTTTAGTGGCTGAATAGTATTCCATGGTATACGTATACCACAGCTTGTTGATCCGTTTCTGGATTGGTTTGTTTCCACAATATGGCAATTGCAAATTGAGCTGCAAAAAACAGTCTCATGCAAATGTCCTTATGATAAAAGGATTTTTTTCCCCCCTTCTGGGTAGATGCCTAGTAATGGGATTGCAGGATCAAATGGGAGGTCTAGTTTGAGTTCTTTGAGGATTCTCCATACTTCCTTTTAAAAGGTTGTATTAATTTGCAGTCCCACCAGCAGTGTAAAATTTCCCTTTTTTCACACCAGCAGCTGCAGCTTTAAGGCTAGGGTTAGATGATATCTCAGGGTGGTTTTGATTTGCATTTCTCTGATAATTAGGGATGATGAGCATTTTTTCATTTGTTTGTTAGCCATTTTCTGTCTTCTTTAGAGAAGCTTCTATTTATCTCACTTGCCCATTGATATGAGGGATTGTTGGCTCTTTTTGATTAATTTGATTTCTCTGTAGATCCTAGTGATCAAGCTTTTGTCCGATTCATAATATGCAAATATCTTTTCCCATTCTGATGTTTGTCTGTATGCTTTGGTTGTTGTCTTTTTAGCTATACAGAAGCTATGCAGTTTAATTAAGTCCCATTTGTTTATTTTTGTTTTTGTTGCAATTGCGATGGAAGTCTTCTTCATAAAGTCTTTCCCAAGGTAGATACCTTCAAGTGTTTTCCTCACACTTTCTTTGAGAAATTTTATGTGTCATGCCTTAGATTTAGATCTTTTATCCATCTTGATTCAATTTTAGTGAGTGGAGAAAGGTGCAGATCCAATTTCAGTCTTTTATATGTGGTTATCCACTTCTCCCAGCACCAGTCATTGAATAAGGGTTCTTTCTCCCAGTGTGTGTTCTCTTTTGGTTTATCAAAGATCAGGTGGCTGTAAGATATTAGTTCATCTCATGGTTTTATATTCAGTTCCAGATGTCTAGTCTCTATTTTTATGCCAAAACCATGCTGTTTTGATCACTATGGCCTTGTACTACAGCATAAATATATACCTTATGCTTCTGCATCTAAAATGATTGGTGTGGTTTTTGTTTTGCTCTGTTTTTGAGACAGTCCTACTTTGTCACCCTTGGTAGAGTGCCGTTGCATCAGAGCTCACAGCAACCTTGAGCTATCCTCTTGCCTCAGCCTCCTGAGTAGCTGGGACTACAGGTGCCTGTCACAATGCATGCCTATTTTTAGAGATGGGGTCTAGCTCTAGCTCAGACTGTTCTCCAACTCCTGACCTCAGGCAATTCACCTGCCTCACCTTCAGGAGAAAAGGGTTTGTGTGTGTGGCTGTGTGGCAGGTATAATCAATATTGCTAGGATTACAGGCATGAACCACTGCACCAGGCCTGATTGGCATTTTTTTTTTTTTTTGAGACAGAGTCTCACTATGTCACCCTCAGTAGAGTGCTATGACATCACAGCTCACAGCAACCTCAAACTCTTGGGCTTACACAATTCTCTTGCCTCAGCCTCCCAAGTAGATGGGACTACAGGTGCCTGCCACAATGCCCAGCTATTTTTTTGTTGTAGTCGTCATTGTTGTTTGGCAGGCCTGGCCAGGTTCCAACCCCACCAGCCCTGGTGTATGTGGCCAGTGCCCTAACTGCTGAGCTATAGGCACCAAGCTCTGATTGATGTGTTTTAAAGGGAAGGTACCAGAGGCTGTAGGAGCACTGGGATGATTCCAAGAAGTGGCCATTAGGGTTCCAATGTCCTCTTGATACTGAAAAAGAAAGACTTGGCCTGCTTCCTTTTTAGTTAGATTATTGGTTTCTCAGTAATAGGAGCAGGGATCAGACAAAGGAAGGGAAGTTACCAGACATTCAGTCATCCTAATAGGGAAATACAAGGAACAAAAGTCATTTGAAGAAGAAATTAATGGTTATACAGACCTGGTCCAATATCTTGGGAAATGCTGTGTCGTCAGATATCATCTACTTCCCAACCTTGGAGGAGGCAGGCATCTTAGAGATCTTTACTTGGAGGTCTCTGGCAGTCTTAAGAGTCCATTCAGATGTTGGAGCTTTCTTTAAATAGGAAATGTGAACCTAGAAGTTAACCCCTTCAAGTTTAGCTGCACAATAATTAGTCAATAATAACTAGAACGTTTCTTACTAATGAAGCTCAAGAGACTCTTTTAGCTGATGTCTTGTCTGATAAATGTCGTCATCTGGCTAGAGATTGTTTATGTAAGATATTTGTCTCCTAGGAGCATGCTATAAAAAAAAGATTAAAAAAATCAATTTAGCTTTCAGGGAGAAGTTTAGTTAAGGCTCCATAGTGATGGAGTATGTACCCTTCCTTTCAGTAAGTTTGATTTATACAATACTCCTTTCAATCTCACAGGAGAACATATAATTATCTTGTAAGAAGATAATTGATGTTTTCTAAAGGGAGTTGCTTTTAAATTAAGAAAAACCAATGGGAGAGTCTTGGGCCAAGTAATATGAATAATTCTATTAATTTCACCAATTGGGGCAGGGTGAGGTGGCTCACAGATGTGATCCTAGCACTCTGGGAGGCCAAGGCTGGTGGATTGCTTGAGCTCAGGAGTTCAAGGCCAATCTGAGCTAAACTGACACCCTGTCTCTAAAAAATAGCTGGATGTTATGGTAGGCAGCTGTAGTCCCAGACACTTGGAAGGCTGAGGCAATAAGATCACGTGAGCCCAAGAGTTTGAGGTTGCTGTGAGCTATGATGCCATAGCACTCTACCCAGAACAACAGAGTAAGACTCTGTCTCAAAAAAAAAAAATCATTGATTGTTTTTTATTTATTTTTTGAGATAGAGTCTCATTATGTTGCCCTTGGTAGAGTGCCATGGCATCATAGCTCACAGCAACCTCAATTTTGGGGCGTAAGTGATTCTCTTGTCTCAGCCTCCCAAGTAGTTGGGACTACAGGTGCCAATTAGTTGTTATTTTTTTATTTGTTCATTCCACTAGTTCAGAAGAGTGGAATGGTATGTACAAGGAAATGTAGGAAAAATGGGTGAGATTTACAAATTCAGTAGGAAATTCAGAGTCCTACTTCTCTACTAAAATGAGTTGCCCTATTGCTATGTATTTCTGAAGGAATTTCCCAGAAACAAATTATATGTTTCAATAAGTATTTTTGTACTGCTTATGTGTTGGCTCTTCTGCAAAGAGATTTTTCAACCCAATGAGAGAACATATGCTCATAACCAATATATCTTATAATCTTGGGAAGGAGGTAAGAGGATAAAATCCATTTGCTGACTATCAAAAGGTCTGATGGGCAAAAGGAACTGCCCTTGAGATCCATGAAGAGGGTTTCCTGGATTATGGATAGGACAAATGGACATTTTTCATAAACCTTATGACCTATTATAGGTGAGGATTTTCCATAACATTGTTTTCCCCAAGTAATTACTTTTCAGATCTCTGGTGAGTGAGCTCATGATAGGAAATTGAAATCCCAAAGGCAAGCTCGGTATGTTGTTGGGTCCATACCATAAATTGCAAGTGGAGGAAAAATGTTACCCCTTTATTGGCTGAGTCTACTTTTCCAATTCTGAAGCTTCTTCTGGAGTCCCTTGCCGTGTCTTTTCAATGGGACTTAATTTAAACATGGTCACTCTATAGCTTCTTCTAATAATGGTGTTTGTTAGATGTTGAAAGGGGAAAGGGACCACAGAGAACTTTGCTGGGTGTGAAAGGTGCTGCAGAGAACGGGCTGAGTAGAGTTAACAGCAGAGAAGTATTGAGAGCATCTGCAAGCAGATGGGCTGCCTCCCAGCATGGAAAATAGTGGCTGCACAGGGTTCGGTTGAGGGGCGTCTTTTAAAACAGTTCAGGGTGTGGCGTAGATGCAGTTTGGGAGGTGGTGCTGTAATAGGGGATGTGGTGCAAGAGATCAAAGGTCGTCTTGGAGGCCTTGGGGAGGTTTATCTGCTGTGAATATTCTACAACCTGGAAGGAAGTTTACCAGAAACAGAAAAGCAAGGTGAGTTCTGCTTTTTGCTTCATCAATGTCCACACCCACCCACTGGAGCCAGAGAAAGACTAACAAGTTCTATTTGCTTAAGAATTGTTAGGCCCATTGGAAGCAGAGAAAGACTAAGTGTTAAAGCAGCCTTTTTTTTGGCTACCGTTTCAGCAAATGATTCCTTTTACTCTCTGGAAGATTGAGTTTGAAATGTTCAGAAATCTGTTTTTAAGACAGAGTTTCACTTTGTTGCCTTCAGTAGACTGCCGTAGCATATAGCTCACAGGAACCCCAAAGTCTTGGACTCAAGCGATCCTTTTGCCTGAGCCTCCTGAGTAGCTAGGACTACAGGTACCCACCCACAGGCCCAAATTAATATTTTAGAACAGAAAACCACTATAACGGAAATTTTAAAAATCACTGTATACATTCAATAGTAAAATTATAATGATAGAGGAGTCAGTGAAGTTGGAGATAAATAAAAATAATCAGATCTGAACAAAGAGAAAAAATGTTGGAAAAAATGAATATAGTTTTAGGGAACTATAGTATATCAAAAAATCCAAAACGTGGCTGGGCCTGGTGGCTCACGCCTGTAATCCTAGTACTTTGGGAGGCTGAGGTGAGTAGATTGCTTCCAGAATTCTTGGGTTCAAGAGAGTTTCTTACTTCAGGCTCCCAAGTAGCTGGAAGTACAGGTCCCTACCACAACACCTCACTATTATTTTAGATTATTTCACTCTTGACCAGGATGGTCTTGAACTTCTGAGCTCAGGCAATCCACCCACCTTGGCTTCCCAGAGTGCTAGGATTACAGGCGTGAGCCACTGTACTTAGCCAGGGAAAAACAATTTGAATAATCATGGATTTCTCATCAGAAACCATAGAAGACAATGCAACATCATCTTTAAAATGCTACAAGAAGAAAAACTATCAATTTAGAATTCTATATCCAGTAAAAATATACTGTCAGAATAAAAGTGAAATAAATATAAAGGAAAATTAAGATAATTTGTCTCTAGAAGATCTCTATAAGAAATACAGAAGGAGGCTTGGCGCCTGTGGCTCAACGGCCTAAGGCACCAGCCACGTACATCTGAGCTGGCATATTGGAATCCAGCCTGGCCTGCCAAACAACAATGATAGCTGCAACCAAAAAAATGGCTGGGCGTTGTGGCGTGCCCCTGTAGTCCCAGCTACTTGGGAGGCGGAGGCAAGAGACTCGCTTGAGCCCAGGAATTGGAGGTTGCTGTGAGCTGTGATGTCACAGCGTTCTATCCAGGGTGACAGCTTGGAGGCTCTGTCTCAAAAAAAAAAAAAAAAAGAAAAGAAATACGGAAGGAATTTCTTCAGTTTGAAATAAAATGATACCAGATGGAAACTTGGATCCTAATAAGTTCTTTAAAATACATATGATCGGGTGGGTGCTGTGACTCATACCTATAATCTTAGTACTTTGGGAGGCTAGGGTGGGAGGATTGCTTGAGGCCAGGAGTCTGAGGTTGCACTCTAGCTTGGGGACAGAACCAGATTCTGTCCCAAAACAAAATAAAACAAAGCAAAATGTGACCATTTAAAACCTAAATTATAATGTTGTCAGGTAGGATTTTCAGTGTTTGTTGACCTAATACATATGATAACTTTTGACACAAAGGACATTTGAGAGAGAGTAAAAAAGCCTCTATGTTTGCAAACTTTCTACAGTTTAGGAACTCCAAAAAGATTTGAATGTTTAAGCATGTATTGTAATTCCTACAGCAAGCACCACTACTAACAATAAACATACACAAAGACATAGCCACAGGTCAATAGATGAATGAGGAGAGGATATGGGGTAAGAGGGCTGAATAGAAAGTACCACTGGGCTCCGCGCCTGTGGCTCAACGGGCTAAGGCACCAGCCACGAACACCTGAGCTGGCAGGTTCAAATCCAGCCCAGGCCTGCCAAACAACAATGACGGCCGCAACCAAAAATGGCCGGGCGTTGTGGTGGGTGTCTGTAGTCCCAGCTACTTGGGAGGCGGAGACAGGAGACTCCCTTGAGCCCAGGAATTGGAGGTGGCTGTGAGCTGTGATGCCACGGCACCCTATCCAGGGTGACAGCTTGAGGCTCTGTCTCAAAAAAAAAAAAAAAGGAAGTACCACTGATCATCCCTCCACACAGCCAATTCAACAACCAGCTACACAAGCACACAGTTTCAGAAGACCCAAAAATCAGGTGAGCGATCACAGCACCTAATTTTAACACCGTATGAAGGACAGAGACTCTGAAGAGGGCATAAAAGCAGTCTTGTGCTGCTGTGCCACCCCTATAGTGTTGCACCAGCACACAGTGGAGAGAGAATCTGTGCACCTGGGGAGAGGACAGTCAAGTGATTGTGGGGATTTGCAATGGAACTCATGGCCACCCTGTCACAGTACAGGGTCTCAAAATTCTGCTGGCTCCAAGAGAGGAGCATTTAGAACAGTGGGGCCAGATGGAAATCCTCCACCTGAAACCCAACCTCTGGCTAGCTCCATCACTGGCTGATGAAAAGCAGTCTGGGACTTAAATAAAATCCCAAGGCAATTGAGTCACAAAGGCTGCAGTTCTCAGGCAATTCCTGCAGCTGTGCTGGCTCTGATTAACAGAGAGATCCGGGTGCAGGTGACCCAGTGAGATTGCAGAAGTGGTGGCCAAGCCAGTGCCTGTGTCATTCCCTACTCCAGACAATGCAGCTGAGGGAGATTTTTCTTCCACTTAGGAAAGGAAAGGGAAGAACTATCTGAGGACTTTTCTTTGCACCTTGAGTACCCAGTCAGCCACAGTAAAATAAAGTACCAAGCAGACTCCTGAGGCCCCTTAGTCCAGGCTTTAGTTCTTGGACGGCATTTCTGGGTCCACTCTGGGCCTGAAGGAAACATGCTATACTGAAGGGATTCACCACCTGCTGACTAAAAAGCCCTTGGACTTTGAATAAACATCAGAGGTAGCTAGGCATCAGTCATCCTAGGTTTTGTTTGAGACTGAGCACCAGGTGTGATCTGGTACAGTCCTAAGCTGCAGTGGCAATGAGGGAAATGCTCCCATCTCTCCTCCCCCAACTCCAGCAGCATGGCACAGAGAGTGAGAGACTTTGCCTGGTAATCCAGAGAATTCTCCCATATCTTAGTGAAGTCTACCAAAGGGATACCACCAAAGAGCAGTGGTTGGGATAAGCAGCATCCCAAAGGGATACCACCAGAAGTCTGCAGTAGTCACAGCTTTACCAGGCTTGGGGCACCCCTATTGCTGATATGGCTGCAGTGATCAGCAATTTAGATCACAACACTTGCTCAAGTGACTACACCAAAAAAATAGCGGTAGGTGCCTAAACCCTTCCTCCACCTTCCCTTCCATAACAAAAGGACTACCGGGCCCCACCCCAAGAGTTCTACCACTGGAAGGACCCTAGGCTTCCAAAGCCTTCCAACAACCTGGGGAATCTCCCTTCCCCTATGCCCACTATAAAAACAAGCCCCCAAACACTTTCATTGCAGCTGCCATCTTTCTCCAGGTGGGTCTCAATCCCTTTTCATTAAACTTGGCCTAAATCTCTCCTGGTCTCATCTCTGGGTACACTGCTCAACCCCTTTCAAGTAAAATAGCTTGAAATAACCTAACAATGTGTCTTAAAGAACTAGAAAATCAAGAGCAAACCAAATTCAAAATTAGAAGAAGGAAAGAAATAATAAAGATCAGAACAGAAATAAATGAAATTGAAACAAAATAATACAGAAGGTCAATAAAAGGAAAAGTTAGTTTTTTGGAAGGATAAACAAAATTGACTAAACTTGGGCCAGACTAACCAAGAGAAAAAGAAAGAAAACCCAAATAAATAAAATCAGAGATGAAAAAGGAGACCTTACTACTGACAGTGCAGAAATCCAAAAGATCATTAGAAACTACTACTATATGCCAATAAATTTGAAAACCTAGAAGAAATGGATAAATTTCTAGACAATCCACCAACATTGAACCAATGAGAAATCCAAAGCCTAAATAAACCAATAACTAACAAGACAGAAGCAGTAATAAAAAGTTTTCCATCAAAGGAAAGTCCAATGGACCCAAATGACATCACTGCTGAATCAACCAAACATTGAAAGAAGAACTAATACCAATCCTACCTACACTATTCCAAAAAATAAAGGAGGAGAGAATACTTGCAAATTCATCCTATGAGGTCTGAATGTCCCTGACACCAAAACCAGATAAAGACACAACAACAACAACAACAAAAAACTATAGGCCAGTAGTGATCGCTGATGTACATAAATGCAAAATCCTCAATGAAATATTAGCAAATTGAGTTCAACAGCACATTAAAAAAATTATTTATAATGATCAAGTGAGATTCATCCCAGGGATGCAAGGATGGGTCACCATATGCAAATCATCAATGTGACACATCATATCAAGAGAATGAAGGACAAAAATCAAGTGATCATTTCAACTAATGTTGAAAAACACTTGATAAAATTCATCATTCTTTTATGATTGAAAATTCTCAAAAACTTGCGTATAAAGGGAACTTACTTCAACTTTATAAGATAGACCCATAGTTAGGGGGAATATTGAATGGGGAAAAACTGAAAATCTTTCCTTAAAGATCTGAAACAAGACAAGAATGCCCCCACTCTCAACAATGTTATTCAACATAGTACTGGAAGTTCTAGCTAGAGCAATCAGACAACAAAAAGAAATAAATGGCATCCAAATTAGAAAAGAAGAAGTCAAAATTATCCTTGTTTGCAGACAATATGATCTTATATCTAGATAAACCTAACGACTCCATAAAAAAAACCTAAGAAAACTATAAACAAATTCAGTAAAGTTACAGAATACAAAATCAACATACAAAAACCAGTAGCATTGGGTGGCGCCTATGGCTCATCAAGTAGGGCACTGGCTCCATATGCTGAAGGTGCAAATTCAAACCTGGCCTCAGCTGAACTGCAAAACAAAAATAGCCGGGTGTTGTGGCTGGTGCCTGTAGTCCCAGCTACTCGGGAGGCTGAGGCAAGAGAATCGCCTAAGCCCAGGAGTTGGAGGTTGCTGTGAGCTGTGTGATACCAGAGTACTCTACCAAGTATTTACCGAGGGCGATAAAGTGAGACTCTGTCTCTACAATAAAAAACAAACAAACAAAAAAAAACCCCAGTAGCATTGCTATACACCAACAATAAACAATCAGAAAAAGAAACCAAGAAAGTAATCTCATTTATAATAGCTATAAATAAAATAAAATACCTAGGAATAAAATTAACCACAGAAATAAAAAATCTCGATAATGAAAACTATAAAATGTTGATGAAAGAAATTGGCTTGGCGCCCATAGCACAGTGGTTATGGCACCAGCCACATACGCCTAGGATGGCAGGTTTGAACTTGGCCCTGGCCAGCTAAACAAAAATGACAATTGCAAAAAAAAAATAGCCGGACATTGTGGCGGGTGCCTGTAGTCCCAGCTACTTGGGAGGCTGAGGCAAGAGAATTGCTTAAGCCCCAGAGTTTGAGGTTGCTGTGAACGATGATGTCATAGCACTCTACTGAGGGCAACATAATGAGACTCTGTCTCAAAATAAAAAAAGAAAGAAAGAAATTGAAGAGGACACACATTCCATGCTCATGGATTGGAAGAATCAATATTTTAAAAATATCTATCCTACCTAAACCATCTATAGAGCCAGTGCAATTCCCATCAAAATACCAAAGACATTCTTCACAGAAATAGGAACAATAATCCTAAAATTGAGATGGAACCCCAAAGACCCAGAAAAGCCAAAGCCATCCTGAGCAGAAAGAACAAAACTGGAGAAATAACATCATCTAAATTCAAATTATACTCCAGAGCTATAATAATCAAAACAATGTAGTATTGGCATAAAAACAGACACATAGACCAATGGAACAGAATAGAGAACCCAAAAATAAATCCACACATCCATAGTCAACTTAACATCAACAAAGTGCCAAGAACATATAGTGGGGGAAAGATAGTCTCTTCAAAAAATGGTGCTGGGAATATTGTATATCCATAAGCAGAAGAATGAAACTAGGCCTTATCTTTTGCCATATACCAAAATCAAATCAAAATGAATTCAAGACTTAAACCTAAGACCCTAAACTATGGAACTAGCAAAAGAAAACATGAGGTGATAGATAACACAATTGCCCTGATTTGATTGATTCACATTGCATGCCTGTGTCAAAATGTGTCATGTACCCTATAACGATAAACTATTATATTCCCTTAATAATCAAAAATTAAAAATGTATGTATTGAGATGGAATATTAAATATGTTCACATAATCCAAGAGAAGGCCAACAAGAGGAACAGAAGAATACTTTGAGGGATGAAGTAAATGTCATATCGACGGTGAATATTTCACAAGTGAACAAATAGGCTTATCAAATTGTATACTTTAGTTATGTGTAGTTTATTATGCACCAGTTTTACCTCAAAAAAAGGTTTAAAAAGACAGAGAAAGAGAAGACAGAAATTGAGGCAGCAAGTAAAGGCAACTCTTTGGGGGAGATTGTTGAAAAGTGGGGTAAGAGGGCTGCAACTGTGGCTCAGTGAGTAGGGCACTGGCCCTAAATACTGAGGGTGGCAGGTTCGAACCCAGCCTGGCCAAATTGCAACAAAAAACCAGCTGGGCATTGTGGTGGGCGCCTGTAGTCCCAGCTCCTTGGGAGGCTGAGGCAAGAGATGGAGGTTGCTGTGAGCTGTGATGCCATAGCGCTCTACCAAGGGCGACAAAGTGAGTCTCTGGCTCTAAAAAAAAAAAGAAAGAAAGAAAAGTGGGGTAAGAAATGGAGGGAAAATCAGAATGGAGGGTTTCTTTTTTAATATGTAAGAAATAATATTATGTTTGTATGTGATAGAAAAGACCCAATGGAGAAGGAAAAATTGGTGATGTCAGAGAGACAGAAGAAAATTATTGGAACAAGGTCATTGGATAAGTGAAGGGAGGCAGGATTTTGTTGTTTTTTTTTTGAGTCTCACTTTGTTGAACTGGCTCCATATCACAGCTCACAGCAACCTCAAACTCTTGGGCTCAAGGATTCTCTTGCCTCAGCCTTCTGAGTAGCTGGGACTGCAGGAGTTGGCCATGGTGACTGCCTACTTTTTCTATTTTTTTAGTAGAGACAGAGCTTGCTCTTGCTCAGGCCAGTCTTGAAGTCCTGAGCTCAAGCGATCCTCCCACCTCAGTCTCCTAGAGTGCCACCATGCCCAGACATTTTGGGGGGTGAGCTGGGATCTTTAATAAGAGCAGAAACAGTTGGTCCATAGTGACAGAGGGAGTGTAGGGTTTCTGGACACAGATGCTGGAAGGTGGCAATGTGCTGGTGGAAGCTGGTGAAAGCTGGGTGGTAATATGAATGGAAATGTGGAAGCTTGAGAAGAAAGACGATACAAACTAGCCACACTCTGACAGTGGTATAGTGAGGAGATTAGATTGTCATGCAAAGCCAAACATGTTCTTGAGGGTGACAGTCGTGAATGTAATGAGCCCAGTCAGTAGAGCTGGGTGTTTTTCTTCTCCACATTCAGACATGCAGATTTCAGCATGGAAATGGAAGAGACTTGGATTAAATCAGGTTCCAGGTTTTGCCAAGCAGATACAATGAAACTGACAGAAAATTGTTGTAGGATTACAGTATTCAACCTGGGTGAAGAAGGAAATGAAGAATTGAGGGGCAGTGAAATAGTTGTACAATCAATGGGTTTTAGGTCCAATGGGGTTGAAGAGATTACTGGATCTCGCATTTGAACAAATGTACTGGAAAAATAGATTGTGATAGTAGAATATGATGATAGATTGAGACTAGGATGGGTCCCAGGTACGGTGGCTGACACCTGTAATCCCAGCACTCTGGGAGGCCAAGGCAGGAGTGCTGCTTGAGCTCAGGAGTTCCAGATCAGTCTGAGCAAGAGGGAGACCTCATCCCTATTAATAATAGAAAAATTAGAAAAATCCTCTTGCCTCAGCCCAAGAGATTGCTCAAGCCCAAGAGTTTGAAGTTGCTGTGAGCTATGGCGCCATGGCACTCGACCCAGGCTGACAGAGTAAGACTCTGTCTCAAAGAAAAGAGAGAGAGATTGGAATGAGTATTTCCAATTATTGACCAAGTCCAGAGCTGTGCTTTACAGTATGATAACCATTAGGCTAATTAGGTGCCTATTTAAATTTAAATTAATGAAAAATAAATCAAATGAAAAATTCAGATCCTCAGTCACACTAGACCCATTTTTAAAAGCCCCTGAGACAAGTGGCCACCATAGTTTACATTTCCATCATCACCAACAGCTCTATTGGACAGTGCTGACTGCATGACCATGCACACTAGAAGTCCGTGGAAGAAAGGGAGAGTGGCCTGGAAGCAGCAGTGAAGAACAGGAAGGTACCTACCCTATCTCCCGGCCAGGCTGTGAGGGACGTGAGACAAAGCAAGCCCGTAGGGACGCTGCAAGGGAAGCACTGTCCTCAGGGAGGAAGTGGGTCTCCCTTGGAGTAAAAAGGTGAAGGGAATATTTGGAGATGAGTTTGAGAGAAGGAGGCTTTGCTGAGGACCTTTGCAGAGGACACAGGATGCTTGAAGGCCTGCGGGAGGGTGGAGTGAGTTTAGAGAGATCCATGGCCTATAGAATCTGAATACGGGAAATAAGTGATGAATGCGGAATTCTGGAGTTCTTTGGGATTGACGTAAAGGTACAAGGCATGACAAGCCCATTTCTGATGGTGTCCAAGCTGTGAGGCTGAGTGGAAGGTGGGCTGGGGATCTTGCCTGGAGAATGCAAAATTCCAGTGCCTCCTTTCAGGAACTGCCAGTGGAGACTTGGGGCCCCTGGCAAAGTTGTTCTGACTCTGAGCACATGGGGTTCCTCCTGAACTCTTGCATGTGGGAAACGACCAAATCTTCAGTTTCTTTAATTAAAAAAAAATACTGTATATTGTATATCAGATGTATAAAAAAATGGAAATATTTGTTAATGAAATAATAATCATTAATAAAGAAGTACAGGTTTAATTAGTAGATAATAAGCACAAAATAGTTTATTTTAAATTGTACTCAAAATTTGTGGCCACTCTGTATAATAACCATGTTCTGTATAAGATGAGTAATAAGTAAATGTAAGTATAATGATAATTATAAATTATGAGGAATAATGATAAACACTCATGATACCACTACCTAATTTAGAAACCAAAACAGGATCAATATTGTTGAAGCTACTTGTGTGTTTTCATCCAATCCCATGTCCCGATTCTCCATGGAAGTAATCACTACCCCCAATTTTGTTTTCATTTATTCCTTGATTTTTATAAATTATTGTATCACATAGGCATAGTTCCCTAACCATTTAATTTTGTGTGTTTCAGTGCTATAAAATGCATAGTGCATGGTGTTGCTGGAAAAATGGCTTATTGTCACTCAACATCGTATTTCCCAGATTTACACATGTTGCTGTATCTGTGCACGGCTCCTGCACCTTCACCCCTGTGTAATCATTCGTTGTGTGAATCCACAACTATCCGTTCTCTGAAAGTGGAGAAGATACTGATTCTAGATTGTTTTTTATAAAACAGGGTGGTCGCAAACATTTTTCATGTGTTTCCTGGCACATGATGTTAGAGGTTCTCTAGGGCACTATTTTTTCGAGCTATGGGTTAGTAAGTCATGAAAATAAATTTAGTAGATGGCATCCAGAGTCCGTGGAAGAAGCAGGGGTGGTAGAGAAGGTTGGCAGGGGGAGACAGGTTTCAATCAGAGAAGACATCATCAAGTAATCACCAGAATAGAGAGCAGAGAGGGAGGAACAGTCTGTAGAGCTCCCCAGGTCTTTGGACTGCATGCAGGTATCAACCGACAAGACCATATTGTAGACATTAAAGGAAGAAATACTGTTATTCCAAATGGAAGCTCTCACAAACATTACCATGGCAAAATTGGAAAGAATCTAGAATGTCAAACTCCATGCTTCTGAAGTTGTTGGACCAAGGAAGATACCTGCCAAGAAAATTAATATGAAATTTTAACACATCAAGCCCTGCAAAGAACTGTGCTAACTTCCTGAAACATAAAGAAAAATGATCAGAGAATAATAGAAGCCAAAAGAGAAACACCAGGGTTCAACTGTAACGCCCCAAGAAAATTCCTCCACAAAGGCTCAGGGTAAGGCGCCTAAACAGCCAGGACTCATAAATTCATGCACAATTGGTCTAGAAGATTTGAACACTTTTGTATGAAAAACCAGAAGATATCCGTGCTTATAAAATATATTAAGACCAAGTACTGTTTTCTTAAACTCATTTTGCTCGTAAGCATGTTGGTGTACTGGATTGGGACATGAAATGCATTTCTTTTTGAGGCTGATGGTGACAAGTTTAAATTGCTCCTCAGGAGCATTTGAATATGAATTGTACAAACTGTTTCTCGCAGTATAAGCTGATACTCCCACCTGGAGGGTTTGTACCTTTCTGATCTATGATCTCACTAGCATTAGTAGAGTCTTTAATTATTGCCAGATTAATAAGTGTTACATGGTATCTGCTGGTGATTTGAAGTTTTTTGGTACCAAAATGAATAAATACTAAGGTTGAAAATATTTTTATATGCTTATAGGCATCCATGATTTCTTCCCTATTAAATACCTAGATATATTTTTGCCCGATTTTTAAATTGCATTACCTTTTTCTTATTAACTCAAAACTTCTAGCTGTTCATCCTTCATTGGTTTTCTGTGTCACAAGAATCTAATCACAATTTGTGGCTTTCTTTTCTGTTCTTCATCTTTAATGTCTTTTGAAGTTGTTAGTTTTAATGTTATTGAAATTCTTCTTCTTTTTTTTCTTTTAAGTTTGACATAGATTTTTTGGATGGTTTATCTTAAAAATCTTTCCTTCGAGGTTACAAAGGTATTCTCCTGTACAATATAGCATTATTATAGTTTTGGTCTTTCTAACTAGAATTGACTTCAAATCCAATTTCTTTTTTTCACATGGAAACTCAGTACTGTTTATTGAAAAATCTATTCTTTCCCAACTGCTCTGAGTGCAACCTGTATTGTAGACCAGGTTTCATGTATCTACCTCTGTTTCCATCTGTTCTGCTCCACTGATCTATTTCTTTTTCCCAGCATCAATTCCATGCTGACTTAATTACTACAGAAACTTAATTATCAACTTAAAATTTTTCTTACTTCATAATGAATCCAATAGGATAAGGTCCTCTACTTTGCTCTGTTTGGAAGTGTCTTGTCTCTTCTTGGGCCTTTGCTTTTCTTTCTTTCTTTCTTTTTCTTTCTTTCTTTTTCTTTCTTTCTTTCTTTCTTTCTTTCTTT